>VCCN01003439.1:3270685-3298928 GCA_006491835.1 Architeuthis dux | reverse complement strand
CGAGTTCAGTCTTCTTTCTTCCATTGAATATATATATATACCTATGTATACCTATTTCTTTGTAAATACATGCATTTTCATTTTCATGAATAATTGTATATAAAGGTATCTATCTAATTATCTATCTATCTTCATGTGGAATTATGTGTATATAGATATGTATACATGCAGATTTAGGTGTAAATATGTGCATGTTCTCTCATAAGTGCACCTATAAGTCTATCTGTATAGATAAATGCGCATGCATATACATCTGCGTGTATCTTTGCTTGTGACATAATGTGCATGCTTTTCATAACATACACATATATATGTATTGGTGTGTGTATTTGTATACGCAGGGCCAGTGAGTATGTGAACTGCCTTTTGTCCTTCTGCACGTTTTCTTCTTTCTTTCTCTGTTGTCGAAATGAGTCACATTGTATCCCATTTCCCCCCTTAGATTTTATCAGAAATAAATTGTAGGACACATATGGCATACATTCTTTCGTTCTAACTATCAGTCCCCGACTCAATCAGAGGCGAAATTTTGGAGAAAAAAAATTAAAGAAATGTTTTTTTTAAAAATCAGGATGTTGTCCGATTTCAAGTACGTATAATTGCGTTCGGCGAAGCTACACGAGGGCCCTTACTTGTACTGCCGGTTGAGATGTAATAAGGCCGGCATGGGTGTACGAGTCAGGTGGGCAGGGAAGACAACTGCCCTCCCAAATTCCGGCAAAACAGTGGGGAAAGTTCTGGCAAAACAAGAAGAAATGTTGAACAGACAATAATGGCAAATTAGCAGCAATTAATAAAAGTTCATATTCATTCTTGTTCAAATCACAATAAATAACATACACCCTCACGTTGCTATATTATGTGGGTATAACAAAGGGTATTATCGATTGATAAGAAGACCTTTTACTGGAAATTAGTACTTGTTTGTGTTTTTAGTACGTGTTTTTATCTGTGTAAAGTTTCGGGCAAATCAAGCCCTCTGCTCCCCGCCCCCATCAAGCAAAGAGTTCCCATACGCCCATGAATGTCGGTAAAGATGGAGATGCTGATTGTCTGCCCACTTTGATAATATCGCCTCACAGAACGGGTCCGACCCTCGGGAGGCGTGAGTGGGAGAGCAAAAGAGCTGGTCTTCAAATAAAAATAGGCCTAAACGAGCTGGTTGAAACCCTAGGCGTCAACACTGCGCAGCGAATTTCTCAACGGCAAACAAACGTCGAACTGGAGAAGTCCGGTTGACGGGTTCAAAACAACGCCCTGCGAAAACTAAACGCCTGCCTCCACCAGTTGATAGATCTAAAGAGCCAGAAGTCAGCTTACGTATTCGGTTCACGTAGCAATCATTTCAGTTCTTTCGTTATTTGGATTGCTTGAAAAACTGCAAAGATGCAATTACATATCAGCACCATCTTTCACTTTATTTACCTCCGAAGTTGGAAGATGTATATCTATTCACGTGCCTCTGTCTGTCTGTTTTTCCACACAGTATCTCCAAAAGTTCTAAATGAGTTTCAATTAAATTTTGTGCAAGGTGGATCATACGCTAAGGAAGAATCTATTGAATTTTGAGACGGATCCAGGAATGTTTACAATGTCCTCCCCTTCATCGTGGGTATATAAAAAGCTATAGCGTCCAGTCTCTTAAATGGAATATGGAGTCCGTTGACGAAGACCCGGTTTCTGTTGCATGCGTCAGCTTAGTGATACTTGCAAGTTTCAAGTCTGGTCGAGACCAGGACTTTATTCCTACAAGTTGGCAGGATGCAAGTCCACGGAAGGGATACCTCTACCCTAATTACGCAGCTAAGAGTGTACTCAATTTCTGAGTGCAGAAGAGTTTTTCACACTCTACGCTCATACCGGGAATCGAACCCAGGACCTTCTGCATGTGAGGCAGACGTGCTAACCATTACATCATCCGAGCGGCTATATTTTTGGGTGGATCCAGGAATTTCTTTTCGATGTTATTTCTATTTGTTCGTATATGTATTTATTCACACATGTTTGTCCACCCAATATCTCTAAAAGCTCTAACTGAATTTCAATTACATTTTCTGGAAGAGTCGGCCATGAATTGATTAAAGTTTGGGTTGGATCAAGGATTTTTCTACAGTTACCTCTCGTGCATCGTAGCTATATATGAACTGATTTTCATTTAGTTTTTAATAACAATCGCGTTGAGAGAGGTATGCGCTCTCTGAGTGATTTCTAGTTCATCGTGTTTTCTACATATGCTTGTAAAATCTATAACGCTAAATGAATTGATCCTTTGTTGCTGTTTTTTCAAGGCTATATATTCCGTCAAGGCAATCCTGTGTGATTTCAAATCTTTCTGCGATTCATTATGTCAAAGTTGCTGTCCGAAGGTTAATGTGAATGCATCTTCTTCCTTCTGTAATAAAGCATCCGTTCTCCTCGGGAAGCCTGCCTGTCTGGGGTAGCTGCCTTACCGATTAGACCACGAAGACCAACTGGTTACAGAATCCCAAATGTAACCATATAGCTTTCATTCTCTCGCCTGATACGCCGCTGATATTCTTTTTTACATGCACTAGTAGTAGTATTAGTAATATTGTTTGAATTTATTAGATGAAGAATTGTCGATCATTATTCATTTTTGACTATTATTTATTTAATCTTATTTGTTGTTACTGTTCTTATCGGAACTCTTATCGATATTCTATGGTCGTTATTAAGCAGCGCGGATCGGAAATAAGTATTACTACAAAAAGTTATATGTTGAATGACGGTACTAACAATTTCTACAATGCTTAATGCGTTAGTAGTAGATGCGGACGGAAAAGTATTTAGAAAGAAAAAGAGACACATGCAATGCTTGGGAAATGAAGTTTTACTAACGTTTCAACATTTCAACAAGGAGAGTATGAGATCTTTGGTCACTCGAATGGTATGAGAACCATTTTCCTGTTCTCCAAGGGTGTGCGTTTTCTGTCTAAAGCTGTTTTCAAACGCCAAAGTTATTGACAGTAAATCTCAGCTGTGGTTGGTTATCGTTTAAAGGGTCATAATGAGTGATTCCTTGCATATCCCACTAAACACTCAACAAGATCTTCTTCGGGTGGAGGTCAACTCTCGACTGGAGCAAGGTATATCACCACAACTGAGCCACCGACGACAAGCATTGTGAGAAGGATCCATTTCTCATCCCCAGTAACAACTATCTCCTAAAAAGGCATCTGGAACTTCCGAGAATGTAGTGATTCACAACAAATAGCACGTTGCTGGCGATTTGCGACGGACCGGTCATGTGGGACTCATTTTCCATTTGACACTTTTTATTAGTTTTTTCAAATTGAGATGAACCGTCATATGACTAACATTGGATTGTTTGCTAAGTTCCTGCATGTAACAGCAGGATATGAATGACATTTCAGCAATTCTGTTGACGCTCTATCGGTACAAAAAAACGAACAGGACTTTCGTTACAACCTAATAGATTAAATTCGGATAATGGATAATTTTACATCCGAGAGAATATGATAATTATAGAGACATTTTTAATTGGGAACATATATTTGCTCAGCGCAATCGGGTCAAACAGGTGCCGAGCAAATATATGTTCCCAATTAAAAATGTCTCTATAATTATCACAACCTAATAGATGTAGAACAGCTACTACTAAATATTCCTTCTGGTAAAATCTCTCTCCAGTCAAAATGTATTTTGCCGAGTCATATCTGGCGTCCTGAATAAAGTGAAGCTGCTATCAGTAAGGTTGCAATCAAATAGAAAACAGCTGAGTCATGCTGTGTTTCCGAACAGAGACCGAACCACATCAACAGACAATCATAGGCCAATGTGTTTAAGATCACAACAACATTATCACAGCTCTGCTTCCTGTCCGTAGAAGCCATTGTAGTCAGTGAACTCTTATCTCTTGAATTTGGTGCCTTTTTTCGTCAAGATTCAATTTGTCTAATTGCAGATCCTCATTCTTGATTCTTGTGGACAATTCTTTGAATGGCAGTCAATAGAATATCCAAATTTCTTTCTTTCAGTTTCTTCTTGAGGGTCCTGAAGCAATGGCCTTCATCAAAATGTAAGAGAATATTTTCCTTCTTGGATGGTGACAACTGCTTACTTCCTTTAGTGGGGGCCATCAACCCTAAAATAAATAGTTCGGATCTTGCACTATCTAATTACAGCTAAAAAGAAAAACTTCAAGCGTGCTAACATGCGTACTAGCTGGAAAAAGATACATTTCTTGGTTTTTCACTTCTTGTGTAAACATCGAAAATTAAAACATTTGAATGATTTTGTAGGTTAAAATAACAATCAGAAATGAATTCTCTAAACTTTCTACTGAATTAAATGTTCTAAAACCAAGTTCTAATTAAAAAAAAATCAATAAGTTGTATTAAGTTTCCAAAGTTAGCAATGGAAATCTGACAAAAAAAAATGAAAAAAATATACTACAGTAATTACAAGACTGGCTGCTGCAGGGTCAAACGCTACTCCTACTGTTATTCCGAGTGTAGATGATTACTGCAACTTTTGTATTGTAGGTATAATAAATAACAAATTATAAAAATATATATTTTTTTGTATAAATGTATTTATTTATTATAATGAAATAAGCCCGTGCATCTGTTTGATAGATTTATCTAAGATTTGTCAATTTAGCTCAGTCAGTAAGACAGCCTCCTGGCAATCAGATGGCCGTGAGTTCAAATCACGGTAGGTAAACGTGAATTTTACATATCGGTTTATATCTCTAATTTTGGTGAGGATTGTTCATGTTGTTCTTGCTATTGTCGCTCTTATTTCGGTAGAAAAAAGTCTCCAGACTCCAGACTTTGTACTGGAGTTTGACATAATTTCTGAGTTCTACAATGAGATTTTTCAAGAGATGGAAAAGAGTGAGAAAAGCGTGTTACGTCTAAAACATATTTATTATCATGAAGGTAAGCCTTGGTGCATTTCGCCGAGTTTCATTCGGCGTCTTCAGAAGCTATTTTGCTGTGCAGAAAGCTCACGTGTGTGCATTCCGAATATTCACATGTTTGAAGTATGTACTGAGCTGGGAATATATTATTGCTATCTGTGTGCCCAGCATGGGATACAGGAGAGTTTCCTTAGTTTTGTTTTTTCCCCAGCTCAATACACATTTCACACAAACATGTGAATATTCGGACTGCACGCACGTGAGCTTTCTGCACAGCAGGTAGACTTTTATCCTACATTTTGTTGGCTACACGTTCTGATTTTAGGCACGAATATAATGCGGCTCTCTTAGTGTGAAATATGATGGATAATTTTATATCCAAACGACATAAGAGAGCCGCATTATATTCGTGCCTAAAATCAGAATGTGTGAATGGAGAAGCCAACAAAATGTAGGATAAAAGACTCCTGTCTACCATCTGATCTTCGTTAGTTCAGTAGGTAGAACAGCACCGCGTATAGGTGGCTTCCAAGGTGGACGCAGGTTCGATCCCCGCACGGAATTCGTTTCTTTATTCACATTTACGATTTAGGCCGCTCGTTTAGCAGTCGCTCACACCGACGCCGGGCAAATATAGGCTCTCACTAATAAATGTCATTATAATTATCATATATATATATATATATACATACATGTACATGTAAGTAGCTAGATAGATAAGTTGATGTGTCAGTGCGAGTGTGTTTATACACATACATATATAGGCAGGTAGATAGATATAGATGCGGGTGTGTGCGTGTCAGTGCATATGTGTATATGCATATGTAAGTGTGTGTGTGTGTGTGTGTGTGTGTGTGTGCACATATTATAAGTAGGTATATGCCAACCTGCATGCACATAAGAAAAAATATCAATGGCCGGAAGGGAAAAGTGGTAAAACAAACAAACCGATTTGTCGTTTCTGCTAACTTTCACTAATCCCGCGCTGCCAAAACGAAATGACGTTTTAATCTCGTCTCTCAATGCAGATCTCGTTTCTCTGTCAACAGAGATTTCCTCCCGTCCTCCGCTGTCTAATATTGCGGACGCCGAACTAATGCGCCGGTCTTTCATTCACTTAGAAGACCTTCAGTTTGGCTTCGGAAGTGTCGAGCATCGACGACCTGGACGTGCCTGCCTGAATGTCATCGGCAGGAACTGACAATCGCCGGCTCGACTCTTTCGTCGAGGTCGAGCCACAAGGACAACAGATGAGGCGCCACTTGGCGTCATCGTAAAGTTTTGCTAGTTTCGTTTCTCCCAGAAAGAGATTTTTGTTAAACTCCAGTCAAAGTCTGGAGTTGTCTTTAGTTTTCTACCCTAACAAGAACAACAATAATAATCCTCACCAAATTTAGAGCAGTAAAAGTTAACATTCCCCTGCCGTGATTTGAAATCACAGCCAACTGATTGGTAGACTACACTCTTAGCGACATGTTATCGCTATATGTTATAGCTAAAAATGTCTCCATTAGTAGACAGTCTCACATGTCTACGAAAATGTATGCTAGAAATACGCAAGGGTTTATTTCATTCTAATAAATCAATACATCTATAGAATTAACATTTCTCTATCGTGATTTGAAATCATGACCAAGTGATTGGTAGTCGGTTCTCATACTGATTGAGACTAACTGTCAAGTCTTACGAAATTTATCTTAGTTAGGCAAGGGCTTATTTAATTCTAATAAATAAATACATTTATACTAAAAAAATATGTTTTTATAATTTGTTATTATTATATATACAAAAGCTGCAGTAATCATCTTCAGTCGGAATAGAAGTAGGAGTGCAGTTTGACCCTGCAGCAGCCAGGCTGGACTTTAATGTTTTTATTTTCCGTAATAGTTAGCTTTGTTTTTCGGTTGGTGAAACAGTGACAGTGCCATCCTCTCCATTATCTGTGGTTTCGCTTACCGCGGTTTCATTTACACGCGGTCAACCCCAGAAATAAAATATTCATACGTTTTTTTCTTGCTTCCTTTAAATGAAAAGGTGAATGTACTTGAGAAAGAGAAATAGTATGTTGAGTTGCTAAGATAAGAACGAATCTTCTATCCATCAATACCTTTTATTACAGTATATTGCTATGATATTATTTGTTATTGTTGTTAATTTCTTTTTGCGCCTAAGTTATAAAATATAGGGTTCGGTACTATCCGCGTTTTCAGGGATTCGCGGATATGGGGTGAGTACTGCACTGGGCGTGCTTGCCTGAATGTCATCGGCAGGAACTGACAATCGCGCGCTCGACTGTTTCGTCGAGGACGAGCCATAAGAACAACAGATGAGGCGCCACTTGGCGGCGTCGTAAGATTCCGGTCGTTTTGTTTCCCGAAAAAAGGTCGTCTTTAATATTTCTATCATCCCTAATAGTTAGCTTTGATTTTCGATCTATGCCTTTTTTATCTCTGCCAACGAAGTTGGAAGAGGTATAGGTATTCACTCGTGTCTGTCTGGTACAGTGATTTTTAGTTATAACATGTCCACGCAATATCTGGAAAAGTTCCCAATGAATTTAAATGAAATTTTGTGGAAGGGTGGGCCATGGACTAAGAAAGAATTGGTTAAATATTGAATTGATCGAGAGACATGTTCTCCCCCACCCCGGTATATTAATGTATTCACTCATGTTTGTCTACACAATATCTCCAAAAGTTCTCAAACAATTTAAATAACATTTTGTGAAAGGGTGAGCTCTGGACTACGGAGGAATTGGTTAGATTTGGGGGTAGATAGATATTTCTTTTTCGATTGAGAGACATTTTTCATATATTAAGAAGTAACAATAGTCCGAAATATGGAAAATCGAAACACGGCTACTCCTTCCCTTCATCGTAGCTATATATAAACTGATTTTCATTACGTTTTTAGTTAGTGAGTGGCGTTGGCGTAGGTATGCGTTCTCTGATTGCTTTCTATTTTTTTTATTTTTTCCTTTTTTAGTTACAGTTACAGTTTTCATGAAACTTTCTATTTCAGTGATAAAAATGGTGACAATGAAATACAAAAGTCACCCAAATCGAGACCAATGCCCCCGTCCCAAAGAGCTTAAACGTTCACGAGCAAATCCCTTCGCCAGTAATATCGACTCTCTCTGATTAAGAAACAGAAAGTGACAGTGCGCACGAACCTCTAAATATAATCATATATATAATAAGAGCCGTGTCGGTCACACTTATAGGTTCAGCAGCTGCCATCAAGCCCTCTACCTTCCCACAAAACTACCTTTCTGGTCTCACCTCTCTTCTCCATCCTCTTATTAAACTACCTTTATTTTCTCTCCATCTCCCTCCCTAGCGTGTCCGTTACACTTATAGTATCAGTAGCGACCATCAGTCAAGCCTGTTGTTGTACATTTATGATAACCGTCAGCGAAGCGACGGATCATGGACAAAAAATAGTAACATATGTTTTCGTTTTCAAGTCGCCTCTTCCTAAATTGTGCTAAACAGCAGTAATGGGGATATATATTAATACTCAGCTAGAATTCTGTGATAAGGCACCATCTTGACTTGCGGATTTATTTGGCGCTTTTAACGTAAGTAACAGGGGTCGGCCACCTTTTTGTCTCTGCGGGCCGGATCATGCCTTAATGAGTGGACGGTGGACCAAATAAATGGCTTGAAATACGGGAATAATCCATTTAAATACATCTAGTTATATTTTGCCCCAAATCACAGAGACATTTTAAAACATAAAAAGTAAGCGTAGTATCCCAATATTTGCTCACGGGCCGGTAAAAATCGGTTCGCGGGCCGGATCTATATTTCTCTCTCTATCTATATCTATATATATCAATGAATGACTTGGCCCCGCGAACGGAGATTGGGAAAGGATTTTCCACGTCTTTTCAGGTCCTAAGTGGGTGGGACCTGAATGATATATATATATATATATATAACCCCGAAACCGTTGGCCTTGATAAGCAACTGATGATCTTCTGAGTTAAATACACTTGTAATTTCAGTGTAAAAAAGTGAGTACCTCTTTGTAAAATTAATATATATATTTCCTTCTAATGTGTGTCGTTAGAAAAATTGGAAAACTGAACATAAGAATTTTAGAAAGAGGTAACGGCGGTAAAGGATGGGAAATGAGGCTTAAAACAATTTTAATTAATTAAGAAGAACCATTTGTGTTCATAACATGGCCATAGGGATCGCTCTTCAATACATCTAAAAACAAATTTTAAAAATAAGACATCAAACATAAAAAATAAATTTACTTACCTCATTTATAATTTAATTCAATTATTAGATCTTTCAGGACAAACATATTTATTACATTTTCATAGAAATCTTCTGATTTCATTAGATGTTGGAGCAAATCTTTTTCAATAGACATAAGAGCTAACCCTGAAATCTTTTTTTCTGCTGTTGTGTTTCTTTGGTAGGTTTTAATTCTCTTCAATGCAGAAACTGTAAGAGTCCATGGTCACGGACAAAGAACCAAGAGAATCACACTGTTCGTTATATAAGTAGATTAGTAAGTCGTCTTATAACGGGTATGATTCATTAAATAAATACGTTAAAACTTTGATTCACTCTAATGATTACGTACGTGGTTAGATCACTAAATCCACAGCGTGACATGCAGTTATTAGCGGAATTTTGATCTGGAATTTTCATTGTATAATGTTCGATCTATGTAATTAATATTCACCACTGAATTATTTACATTGTCAAGGAAAGAGATTATGTTGAAAAATGAATCTTTGTTGTATATAATAAATGAATTCATCATTAGACTGCACACTTATTAATGTGCCTACGTATATTATGTATGGTGAAGTGAGTGACGCCACTTTGGGTGCTTGTCGCCTCTGAGTCTATTTCACATATCGCAAACCTCGAAGAACTAGCCGAGGCAGAGAAACTTGTAATATGTGAAGCCCGGGCAGGGACAACTGATGCCGTAGCCAGCGTAAGGTCGCTACTTTACTTATTGTGCGACAGAGACTACTAGCGGCAGGGAGAAAATGAATCAACGATCTCGGTTGTATTTTGGTGCAGACTACATTTTAACCCGGAATACCTAGGGAAGGTTTCAGATTTTCTTATCACTGCTCACTGTATACCGTGCATGGAAAATTCATGGAAAAGTGATTGCTGATAGAATAGGGTTATTATATGTATAATGTGTGATAAGACTTGATATAAGATGGTTTATAAAACATTTCCGTAAATATTTACAAAGCATCAATTACTTTGCTTGACAAGAAGTTTGGCTTTACTTAAGAAAAGATAAAGAGCGAAATGAGTGATTAGAATAAATACATAATCCGGTGGCTTATTCCTTGTTTGCGGCGATCAGGAGAGAATTCCTCGCCCTCTGCTTGCATTGTAGGTTTCTTTTTAAACCCATAAGAACCCAAACACATTTCTACTTGAAGGAACATAATGTGGGATTCTGAGTAGGAATATTGGCACACAGTCACGTGACTGCACCAAGATGTTCAGTAGATGTCATTTAGTACACTTCATGAGTTAAAATCAAGGATAAAATATAATATTATATAAGAGACTGTGCAGAGCAATTAAATTGTATCTGACACCGGTATCACAGTGGGTCCTTATGGGTTAATTCAGAGTAGCCTTATCTTAAAATGACTGCCTTACAAAGCTGAAGGGTTTCATTTGTTCTGCGATTTTGCCCATAGATTGGATCTGGGGAGTAGATTCATGCCTTTCCCAAGGGTATGAGTGTGAAATGATCACAAACTACCTATTTGAACTTTGTTTGCCGATTCCATTTGCCGTGTCGTTAACAGTTAACTCTGCAACTCTAGATAACTAGATAATCCTAGATAATCTAATGGCTTCGTAAAAAGGTGATCAGATGGTTCTAGGTAGATTCTCCTACGGTAAATCCCCCCGCAGAAAAGCTATCTCGTCCGTGGTACTGAAATGACGACTTGCTAAGACGAGTTATTTCGTCCGTAGATGCTAATAGGTTAAGAACAAATGATACAAGACACACAGAGAAGGAAAAAGGACCCCAAAACAGACGATCGATACGGAAAGAAACCTTTAAAAGAAAAAAGAACTACAGAAAAGAAAGGTGGTGGTAATAAATAAAGAAAGAAAGGTATTGAATGAATGAGATTTGAAGAAAGGAGACAGGGAAACAGTATATAAGAAAACGGGGAGATAAAAACTACAAAGAATATGATACGGTTAATTTTTAAAAATTGAGAAAAGACGATTTGGATGAAATTGCATGAGGTGATATTTTAGGGTGGATTATAAAATGTTTTCTTGTAATGTTTTAGTTATGTTTAGAATGGTCGTGGTAAAATACGAGAAGCAGCGAGAAGTGAAGGACAGATATCATTTATCACCAGTAACAATTGTGCTAAGCAAGGAATAACCTTGACCCTAAACCTGTTTTCTTTTTTACTTAATCAACATAATCCTCTGTATAAAAAGATTGTTAAAATTACATTCCCTTTGCCTCTCCTTGTTCCTTGCTTCTCGTATTTTACCACCACCCTGTTTAAGAAGTTTGGTTAGAGCCAAAATAGGCATGTTTGTTTATTTATAGCTAATATTTTCATTCACTGAGTTTTTTTTTTAAGCTGCACACTCGACATTCCGGGTGCAAAAGATGTTGTCTGTATGGTTCAGGAAAATGAAAAAAACTAAATTATGTTGATGAAGGTGTGTCGTCAAAACGGAGAACCGGTAACCAGAAAAGAAAAGAGAACAAGCCTGACTGCCTCAGAGTCTAACTCTGCTCCTACTTCTACTTCCTTGCGTAATTCAACTATACATTTTGGAGGTATGTAAGACTTGTCAGCTTAGCGCAGGTGGTAACACACCAGGTTAGACATCACCTGATCGCGAGTTCAAATCTCGGTTGTGAACTGCTGATTGTATACGTCAGTTTACTCCCCTATTTTTGGTGAGGATTGTTCTTATTCTTGTTACATAGGAAAGTAACGTCAACTCTGGCTTTGTCCTGGAGTTTGACAATTATACAGCAGTAAAACATTTAAAAGAAACAAAAAGGATAAAAACATTTTAAAAAGCAAAACAAAGTTTATTTCCGTGTTACACAAAACATGAGGCAATGATTTTGTCCAGCAAAAGCAAAGTTGTTTCCCATGTGTCACGACACCGGACACATGGAGCAATGATTTTCTCTCCATTTCTCGAACGATCCATGGAATTCCAATCATTGTTTGTAGCAATTGTGGGTTTTTACAGGCGCGGGGCGATAGCCCGGCGCCTAAGATGGCGATACAAGGGTAAAGGGCTCCAATTGCCCTGCTATTTACCATAGTTAGGGGAAATGGATTCGTGCCTTTCCCAAGGGCATTAGTGCGAAGTGAACGCAATCTGTCCAAGCCGGTGTTTGAACACGGTTCGCCAATTCCATTCTTAATGCCGTTAACCTTTAGGCCACCCGCACCCCCTGTTTGGAAAGTAGGAGCAGAATCAATTCGATGTAGAAATGGAGAACAAAAGAGATTGATTTCAGAAAATGGCCGTCGAAGAAAAAGATGAAGGCCAAAGAAGGAAACAGATCAAATGACAACAATAAAAAAAGACTGGCTGCTGCGGGGTCAAACTCCACTCCTACTTCTATTCCGACTGAAGATGATTACTGCAACCTTTGTATTGTATATATCATAAATAAAAAATTATAAAAATATACATTTTTTTGTATAACTATATTTATTTATTAGAATGAAATAAGCCCATGCATATCTGTATGATAAATGCTCGTTGATATCTAAGACTTGTCAATTTAGCTCAGTCAGTAAGGTCGTGAATTCAAATCATGGTAGGGAAATGTTTTACATATCGGTTTACACCCTTAATTTTGGTGAGGACTGTTCTTGTTGTTCTCGTTGTTCTTGTTACGGTAGGAAATCAAAGTCAACTCCGGACTTTGTATAGGAAAATAACACTTCATATATCTAACTAAAATCAGGTGACCGGGGATCCACTCTTCAGGTTGCACCTCCCCATTGCACAAAGATTAATAGGGTCTGTGGGAATGCTTGAGGGAACTGATTAAGCCATCATAAAATCCGACCAGGAGTTGGTGCCGATCGTTGGAGGGTATTCATTAAAAAAAAAATGACCATGTGTCACATTCTACTACTGCGGGGTGGCGATTAAATCTCTGTTCCTTAATTCTTAGAGTACCTATATGAAGGCCTGCTTCCCGGTTGAAGTAGCTGAGTATTTGCCACCGGTGCCAGAGGTCGGCATTCGAGTTCAGGTAAAAGGCAAGGATTTCGAAAGCTGATTTTCACGGCATGGTGGCACTTCCCATTTGGAGGATTGGCGCCTGTGCCAGATTTAAACTTGCTGAAACCCCAAGCTATATAAAGCTTGGAGGCCCCTTGTTCAAAATTACGCAAGATGATCTGACGAAACTTGTAAACTTATATGCCTTTAACATTCTTTGAGGCCCCCTGATTGTTAGACCCTAAGCTGTAGCTAAATCCAGCACTGATTGGCGCAACAAAATCCTCATATCTCGATATCTCTCGATTCTGTCGTACTAAGCTAGCTTGGTAAATATCTAAAGTGCCTACATGAAACCACAAGATGAAAAGAAAAAAACGAAAATAACAAAAAACAGCTTTACGATCTTCAGTTATTCAATTCAATTCAATTCAATAGACGAAAGATTAATTCGTGGGTTCGGACTAAGCGCTGTGAAATCGGGCGATGAAGGAAGAAGCCGAGTGTAAAAAGGCGATAATGACTGCACCGGCCATTGATAGCCGAACGTAGCCGACAAAATTGGTCGGTGTGAAACAGGTCGGCTTTCGTTATAGGCAAGGATCCTGTTCGATTTGACGGTAAAGAACACGTTAAAGTATGTCCTCGTCTCTTTCCTTCATTTTTTTTAATATCTACTACCAGTAGGAGTCTTGGGCGGTATACAATAGTTCAATTCAAAGTTCTCTCTAAGTTTTAGTAGTCAGTATGCGCCCAAAAAACTATGTTCTGAAAATCTTTTCCTGTGACAAAAGTGAATGTTTGTGCAAATGTAAACTTTAAATTGTTTCAAGATAATTTTGACACAGTCTCCCATCTCTCATGGCTAATAGGACTGTATTGACATGTAAAACAAAATATTGTTACAATCATACTTGTATTATATTAAACTATAATACAAGTATGATTGAAACAATATTTTTTTCAATAAAATATCAGTAAGCCATCTGCAGAATTGGAAACAGATCTTCGTAAATGTTACGATATGGCTGCATCCGTGCTATACAAACCAGGATTTGGGATATGAAAAACCGACAAACTAGTTAACAAAAACAGTTAGCTAAGACATTATTTTCAATAAGTATAATTATAATATATTATTATAATTATACTTATATAAAGTATAATTATTAATTACTACATTATTTTAGGTAACTAATCTTGTGTGCGCACATTCTTCTTCTTTGTGCGCTGATTGCAAACGTGTGTGCGCGCGAACATGTGCACCGCTTAGAGGGAACTATAGCCTTGTGCTGTACAATGGTTCTATTGTTAGAGCATTCGACGTCAACCAGCCATATTTCATCTAGAGCACCTGCGAATGGTGTATGTGTGCGTTCGGCAGTCGACTTACAACACGAGAGCAACTAGGAATAATTATCAATCAATCAAATAAGTAAATAATGCAAGATAGTATACGTATTTATTTACTTATCTACGAACCTAAGAGCTTTGGTCGGAGTAACCTTTACATGACATTTCATTTCGGTGAATATTTGACATTTTTTGCTATTGTTTCACGGAGAGCTTGATTGCTAATCCCTAGGCTCAGAGATCAATCTATATCCCGGCGCTCAAATGGGTATTTACTAAGCTTAGGTTCATAGCGGCCAAATCGCGTTGGATATACCGGTCCTCGTACGATCACCGAAGTTAAGCGATGTCAAGCCTGGTCATTACCCAGATGGGCGACCGTCTGGGAATACCAGGTGCAGTATGCAGCAACGAGATTGTTCTGCGGCCATCTCAGCCTATGCTCTGTCGCCGATTAAAAATAACGTGTGTCGTAGGGCAGCCAACTTAGTTGATATCCACTGAGTGTACGTGTTACTGGTACCTTTCTCTGGTTTGCAAATCTAGTATGAAAGCTAATCAATCATTTAATTTAATTCTGACAAGAAAAGAAAGGTGAATGTTAAAATGAGGATTGCATTTTAGAGAAAGGATGTGTGTAAACTTTAAGAAAAATAGATGTTTTACTTTAAAATTATTCATTAATAAGACCAAAAGCGGGAATTCTCGACTCGTAGTTGATATAGTTAGGCATTCCCTATCGGTGTCTAAGGTCGGTAAACAGACATATATTCTTTGATGGCTTCCAAGTTCAATCCTTGAAAACCATATTCATCCACGCACAATGCATGAAAATTGCCCAGTGATGCTCGGATTGTTGATTCGTTTTTATTGTCGATGCTCGCATGTTTCTCGTTTGGTTTCTGCATCTGATCCAAGTTGGTCTCAAATGTTTCCATTCCATGATGGCAAATTCTTCTCCATGTTGGCCGGTCACAAAATTTGACGGCTGGATGTCAAATTTCTGGAGTGTAGCCTTGAGTTGATCTTAGTTTGACCATAGCTTGGTCTTGTTCCTTCTCCGGGGATTTGCTTCGGGAATCTTTCGTTCTTCATTCGGAAAACATGTCCTCTCCATCGAAGTTGGTGAAGTTTGGTGATAGCTTCGATACTCGTTTGATTGGCGCGTTCAAGGACTTACTTGTTGGTGACTGTCCTTCCACCTGATGCTTTGAATTGACCACAGCTTTGATTAATCGAATCCTTCAAGGTTCTTGATGTTATGACGATACAGGGTCCATGTTTTACATCCATAGAGCAATGAACTGACAATTGTTGTTTGATATACCATGATCAGAGCCGGCCCGAGGCATAAGAAATCTAAGCGGCTGATTAGTGCCCCGTTGGCCACCAGAGGACCTCGTGGCCACCAGAGGGCCCCGTGACCACCAGAGAGCCCCCAAGAGCGATGGGGCGCCGAGGGGCGGTGGAAGGTCTCCCCAAATCAAATTCTGCTTAGGTACTCATATGGGCTTGGACCGGCCCTGACCATAATTTTTGTTTCCTTTCATAGGCCACGTTGAAGAAAGAATCGTTTCCATACGCGCTGGGAGCAGTATTCAGTCGTATTGAGATTTTGTCGATAGGTGAGAGAATCTTGCAGCTTGTTCAGCTGGTTGTCCGTGAATTTTCGGAAGGTTCCAAGATTTTCCCCCGCTAGTGCTTGGGTTAGAATTCATGCCAAAGGTATCTTAGGCATCCACAAAAGTGTCTGAAACTGACTAGGTTCTCTGGTGACAGAGAGGGGACAGCGTTGTTACCCCCATACTGTAATTCAAGTATATCAGATGATATTCACGTAAGACAAGATCTTCATGGGAATTGTCGTTAAGATCAGATGACCCGATACGCTTTTTTTTCTTTCTTTTTTTTAATCAAACGATTTACCAATCTTACAAAGAAAGCATTATTCTTGGGATCAATACCAAGTTGTCATGTAACACTTCAAAAACTTTACCATCAACCAGCCAATAAATATAAGCATTTTTATTTAGACGTAACTGGATAGCGTCCCCTTTATTTCGTCTTGTTTCAAAAACGGCCATTATAGCTGTGTTTGCTGTAATCACGAAAGAGAACGGATTGTAAATTGATCAAAACCGCTTCTCAGGGGAGAAGTAAAACTTATGTGTGAATCAGACTTCACAATGAAGCATTTTATATGGTTTTAAATTACAAAGATTAAAGTTTTGCATCCATATGTGTGCACTAGGGTGTCCCAAAAATAGAGGTAATTTCTTTTCAGAAAACCCCCTCAAAAACCTTTATTGTACCATAAAAAACTTCTGTATAAAATATTTCGGAAAAATGATACATTTTAGAGGTGGCTCAAGAAGTTTGAAATTTAAGCAATTCACCAAAATATAAGGTATCGGCTAATATCTGATATTTTCTTTAAAATATGCACACCTTATCTGGGTGTTAGCCAGTGTTCTCAGTAGCCGGCAAATTCCCAATAGAAAGCTAATTCATTTTATTCAATTTTTTTTTTGCGATCTTTTGGCCCTTTTGACCTATTTGGCACATTTTCGGCGTTTTTTGGCCATTATTGGTTTCTTTTTTTAAATACCAAAATGCGGACCTCGGAAAACTTCCCAATCCTATAAAAACTGGGGAAATTAAATTTCTGGCCAACACCTTGCTTATGCGTCTTATTTTTAGTTTTAGTCTTATTTCTATGATTTAATTTAAAATAGAGGTAAATAAAATAGAGGCTAAGTAAAATAAATGTATATACTCTATTATTTTAAAGACATATGTCATCACTAAAGTAAGGATTCTGATAGTTGTCACACGCCAGTCTTTCGGACATTTTAGCCATTTTTCGTTTTTTGGCCATTTTTTAATACAAAAATGAGGACCTCGGAAAACATCCCAATCTTATTAAAACGTTGATGGAATCAAACTCCTGACTAACACCCTGACATTGCACAATCATGATTACATGCAGATAGGTAGTCGCTATGTGACAAACAGATACTAAGATTAGGTGTCCTTTGAGCCACCTCTAAATATAATTATTTTTCAAAACTATTTCATACAGTGTGTGTTTTTGTAGCAAATGGAAACATTTGAAGGGGTCAGACCAAAAGATTTAAACTTCAATTCTTTGGGACACCCTAGTTTGCACCGTTCTAAAGCAAAGTCCCCTGTTAATACAAATGAACATATAATTGCTCCACCTATTCTTTTACGTTAATGTACGTTTACTATTTCAATGTAACTAAACATACACACTCTTGGGCGTAAATCACCTGCCATAGAGTGATAGCTAATAAGTTAGTGTTGCAAACTATAGGTGTCCCTAGAAATCTGAAAATAGAGCGTTCCTATAAAACCTTTCCCAAACTGAAATGGCGTAAAGCAAAAAAGCAATTACCATTAATGTATATGACCAAAAATGGTGATGGTGGTATGTTAGGCTGGGTCGTCAGAAGTTGGGGTGGTAGGAGGTATAGGAGATTGGGGTGTAAGAGAGAGAGAGAGAGAGAGAGAGAGAGAGAGAGAGAGAGAAAGGGTGGAAAGATGATGCGCACTGTACTCTTTAACGGCTCGCTGCAAAACGTTTTCGTTTTTTTTTTACTTGAAAGCGAAAACGTGACGTAAAATGAATACCTTCATCTTCCCCTTCATCTATCTTTACTCGTAATCTGTTATATGTCATTTTTTTTAACTTTGAGCACCCCCCACCAAAAAAGAAAAAACCGTAACTGCAACACAGGATTTTGTTCTGCATTCAATAATATAAAATGTGCTATCCAACAATATACAACATGACCATATTTGATTTGACAACGATTTAATCCTGACAATAGCCTGGAATCCAAAATGGCTGCCATCTTTAAATCAAGATGGCGGACAAACGACCATGAACCAGCAACTGCCATCTACATTTCTTTTATCCTTAGACCATGTATTAACAAAATGTGAAGTCAAATTTAGATGACTCAGAGGTGCACACGAGGCCTAACTCAACTCCTGTAGTATGGTGGAAAACAGCATGAGGCTGAGAGAGAAGAGAACCTTGCTAATCTCTTCCAAACCGAAGATTATACGATGATCTTAATAAAAGAAAATCAGAATAGTAGATGTAAGAATGGCTTTTAATAATAAAATCAGAACATATCGTTACCATCGTGATCTTATGGCAATGATCATCAGTAAACCGTTAAAAGGGTGGGAATATTAGGACCGTGGCACTTATATACATTATAATAAGCAACTTGTCCGTCCGTCTGTCACACTTTAAAAAATAAATAATTTACGTTAAAAGGGGTGGGGGTAAAAAAAAGAGCGGGTAGAGGGAGAGTAGGAGTCTTAAAAACGGTAGGCGGTGAACCATAAAGATATTTGCTAAAGGAGGAAGGCTGAACTCGGTCGTCGATAAAAGAAGGCGAGAAAGTAAACTGGGGTGGAATTAAATTTGCTTTCGAGTGTCTGTGAGCAGAAGATTTGGTTAAATGCCAGATGGTCGCTCCAGGCAACTCCCATGAGTTCTTTTCAGATACTACAATGCTTTAGATTTCGACTCCTAGGTATACCGTTAGTAAAGCAACTGGTATTTTACTAAATAAAACTTACCTATTTTACTTAATAGAACTTTTGTTATTTACCCCTTGATTACTGAATTTGTCTATGAAAAGGTTTCTTAGTAAAATAAATTAATGGAAATATATCTTTAAGTTAAGTAAGAACACATCCCCTTATTTAATTTATGACATCTCAATAAATATCGAACCGAACAATTAACTCCATTGCTATATAATGAAAGAAAATATTTTGATATAAGATTTTTCTCCATTTGGGATAATGACCCAAACCCATTTGATCTAATGACAAGAAAACACAATGCCAACAAGTGTACAGCTGAGTTTATTAGTTGTTTCAAGTTTAATACAAAATGAATACAAGAATTTAAATTAACAATACCTTTCGTTAACCTTTCAAATTACTGTTTAAACATACTGACACAGAACACAGCTTTAGGTATACTGTTAGCAATGCAACGGGTATTAGAAACCGTCGACCAAAAATGTCAACATAGATTTATTCAGTTTTGAAGTTGGTCTAACTGGATGGCTATACATGCCAGTATAGTATGTATCTTGCGTGTAGGTCACACCAATGGAGCTAGAGGGCTGAAAATGTAAACATTTACTCCTTATTATGTCTTCAAAATTCCCCCAAATAGGTTTTTAGTGGGGATCAATTTGCAATGTAAATTTAGTTTGTGTCCGGCAGCATTCGCGCTTGTTTGTTTTTTTTGAAAATTCAGACTTTCTTTTAGTGATCACTGCCCAACAAAAGGCGATAAAAGTAACTTATTCATTGAACACCCCTTTTTCCAAATGTTTAATTGATCACCCCCTATACGGCACGCTGCCAAAAGACGTTGGTCACGTGACGGTTTCTATTGGGTACCTAACCAGACCTGTTTTACTAGTAGTTATAATCCTTGAACTATACAAGCAAATGCACCATTAATCTTTGTTATCTGGGGCCCTGCACTCGCTGGTTGTGACTGGTGGCATCGAAATCTAAAAACGGTAGAGAGATTTTGAGGCTCGGTTTCAAGACACGAATCTGTGTAGGGTCGAAAAGTAGAGTATATTAGTTTAACGACAAACTAGGAAGTTTCGGGTTGACAAAAAAAAAGGTATAAAAAACACATACACCAAAATGGAAACAAAAATTGGAAATAAAGACAAGAAAAAATGGCTCAGTTTGCATTGAAAGTGGTTGGTGGCAAAAAGAGGAACAGACAGGAGTTGGAAAGAAGAAAGGAAGGAGGTAAAAGAGGAGGCGGTAGAAAAGTAAATTGGATACAAAAAGAAGAAGAAGAAAAATAGAAGAAAAAGATAAAGACTAAAATATACAGAAGAAAAGTGGAAGAAGAAAAACTGAAGAAAACAAAACGATGCAGAAGAAGAAGAAGAAGAAGAAGAAGAAGAAGAAAAGAAAAAAGACTAAAATATACAGAACAAAAAGGGGAAAAGATTAAACGGAAGAAGAAAAAGAGAAGAAAAGAGAAAAGACAAAACAATGCAGAAGAAAATGAAGAAGAAGATAAAAGTCTAAAATATACAGAAGAAAGAATGAGAAAAAGATCAAACGGAAGAAGAATAGAGAAAAAAGAAAAAAGACAAATCGATGCAGCAGCAGAGAAAGAAGAAGAAAAGAAGAAGAAGAAAAGAATTTTGAAAGTGAAGAAGAATAAAAAATAAAAGGAAGAAGAGAGAAAGGAGTCGAACCGGAAGAAAAAAAAGCAATACTGGAATTAATAAAAGAGAAAAATAACGAAAAAAGTAAATTTGATACAAGAAGAAAAAGAAAAGAAGAAGAAGAAAAAGAAGAAAAAGAAGAAGAAAAAGAAGAAGGCCGTTAAAAAAAGAAAAACACAGAAAAAAACTTTGAAACTTTGAAAGTAAAAAAGAATAAAAGAAAAAGTGGAGGGAGTCGAAACGGGAAGAAAAAAACGATTTCTGGAATAAAAAATAAGAAAAACGAAAATAATGGAGAAGAAAAAAGCCACCGCGATTGACAAACAGAATACAGAAACGGCAGCGAATGGCAGCGATACTTTGAAAAATGAGAAAGTTGATTCTGATAACATTCGGTGTTGCAGAAGGATGGACGGTGAAGAGGAGGTCGGTTATCTGAGTTCCATGGCAGGCCCATGCGCCTCCTTCGGGTGCAGCAGTGATTTAAAAGAATAATATTGTTCTTAAGACTTCCGAATTTCTAAGATGAAGCATTATAATCATTATTTTAGGTGTGTGCAAAGGTTTCCAGCGAAAAACCGGTTTTCAACTGTGAATTCAGTATTTAGTTTTCAAAAAAGAGCGCTCGGAACTTTTGCACACAGCTAATGATTTTTGACTATTTTTTCATCTTATTCAACTCTGCCAACGAATTTGGAAGAGGTGCATGTATTAACTGTTTTCTGTATGTCTGTTTGTCAACGCAATATCTCCAAATTTTCTCAATCAATTTGAATGACATTTTGTGGAAGGGCGAGAAAAGGGCTACTGAAGAAGTGATGGAATCTTTGGGCAGATGCAGGAAATCTTTACAGTTGCCTCCCCTGCATCGTAGCTATACAGGGTGTCCCGTAAGAATGTCCTTTTTGTACCCGTTGTAAGGGGAGTAAATTAGTATTTACTCGGCTGAGAGACGTCGTATTGAGGTTTGAGAATTTTGTTTCAATACAAAGTTACTCCCCTTAAAAGAAAGGACATTCTTACGGGACACTCTGTATGACTACACAATATCTCCAAAAGTTCTCAAAGGATATCAATTAAATCTTCTGTAAGAGTAGGCCATTGGGAAAGGAAGAATTGGTTGAAATTTGGGGTGGATCCAGGAAATATTTTTCTATCGGGAAATATTTTTCATTTTTTAAAAACACATTTAGTTATTCACTCATATTTGACAACACAATATCTCCAAAATCGTCAACCAAAACTGTCAATATCAATATAGTCAACATCAGCATAGGTTTCTTCAGTTTTTAAGTTGATCCGGCTGGCTATAGATGTGTCGCGCGCACAGGCAGCACCAATGGATCTAGAGGGATGAAAATTTAAACATTTATTCCTTATTATGTCTAGAAAAAACTTTTTTTGAAGAAAAGGTTTCTAGTAGAGTGTTCAATTTGCAATGTAAGTTTATGCTAAATTGCCCCTTAGTACAAACTAAGGGGCAATTTAGCAGTGTTCACGCTTGTTTTTTTGTTGTTGAAGATTCAGATTTTGTTAGTGATCACCGCCCAATAAAAGGCGAGCGAAGTAACTTATCATTGATCACCCCTTTTCCAATTCTTTTAATTGACCACGGTATGCTGTCAAAAAACGTTGGTCACTTGACGGTTTCTATTGAGTGAGTAACCAGACCAGTTATAATATTTATTAAAAACTTAAAAAAGTAAGAACATAATGACGATGTGAATAACAGAAATAGCTATGAAATCAGAGCAAAGAAATCTTAGCTGCTCCCATGTTGCGTGACACTGATGATGTTGTTTTCCATTTCTTGAACGATCTATGTTGCTGCAGGGAGAAGTGGACCCATGCCTTTCCTGAGGGCAGTGGTGCAAAGTTAACGCAAACCGTCCCAACCGGAGTTTGAACTCGGTTCGCCGATTCTATTCTTCGTACCGTTAACCGTTCGACCACCTGCACCACCCAGCGCGAAGTAATGTAAGGCAATAAAGGGGGGTTGGAAAAGGAGAGAAACTAGCATTCCAAGGGAAATTATGAATCACCGTCACTCATATATGCTGTGTTGGGGATGATCAATTAAAAAGTTGGAAAATGTTACTTCTCTCGCGTTGGGCTTTGATCACATAAAAAGATCTGAATTTTAAAAAAAATAAGCGGACACAAGCTAGTGACTAATTTAGCATAAACTTATATTGCATATTGAACATTCCCCTAAAAACCTATTTAGTGGGGGGTGTAAAAAAACATTTTTCCTACACAGGGGAGTATATGTGCAAAATTTCAAGTTTCTACTATGAACGGTAAGGGCTGGGTGAAGTCCTGATTCATAGGTAGATACATAGGTACGTAGATACATATAAATGTCATCAATAACCTAAACCCAGCAATAAACCAGTGTTGCGGGTAGCGGTGATTAATAATCAGAAGAGGAAAAAAATCATTCAAGAAGATTCAAAAGTTGGAACAAAACGGAAGGAAGAAGTAGAGATATTTTTTTTATATGTAAGAAATGGCGACGTGATAAAATACAGAAACGATCGGGCGCAAATCTTACGCCCACGTCGGCCAAGCGCTTTGGCTGCTTGGGCCGCCTGCCACCGCAGAAGTAGATAAAGAACCTATCTCTTTATCAAGGCTCTCAGTCATACATTTAATACACAGTGCGTGGGGGTAGACAAGCATTTGTCCCAATCCCCCAACTCCAGGCCGCCCCCGGCCGTCTCTACTTTACCCTGGGGCCCCTGTCTTCGTGGCAGGACGGGCTGCTGGAGCCGCCAGTGTCACTAGCGTCTTTTTCGGATCACAGTTCATTGGTGTGCCACTGACATTTCTCATTCTCAGGACTATGCATGCAACGCGCACACGCGCACAAACATTCACACACTTTACTAAACTGAACTTAGTTTGGGCCCAAGACCATAAGTATGGGGACCCAGTGTGGATTGAACACGGTAGTAATAAACAGTGACACTAGCTTCCAATCCACGACTAACACATTTAGGGGATTCATAGATATATACATTGGTACATAGATACATATAAACGTCAGAACACATGAATAACCTAAACCCAGTAATAAACCAGTGTTGTGGTAGAGGTGACTAATAATCAGAAGAGGGAAAAAAATCATTCAAGAAAATTCAAAAGTTGGAACAAACGGAAGGAAGAAGTAGAGATATTTTTTTAAGAAATGGCGACGTGATAAAATACAGAAAGGATCGGGCGCAAATCTTACGCCCACGTCGGCCAAGCGCTCTAGCTGCTTGGAGACGCCGGCCACCGCAGAAGTAGATAAAGAACACATTCTAATTAGGGTTAGGGTTATTCATTGATTAGTGCAATTTCTACTGGTAATAAATGATATCTTTGCTTCGCTAGTCATTTCTTTCCTGTTGTTTCTCATACTTTACGATGTCCCCTCTACCTGATAAGTTGAAACAAGAAAATCAAGTCGTAGGGAAATATTACGTTACTGGCACAAATCCCTTTATAATTAGGTTGAACAACCGAAAATAAGCAGTGTGGAGTAAAACAGGAAACAATTTTAAAAACTTACAGATTTGAACGGGAGGAACATTTCTTTGTTTTTATAAAAGATTTTCATTATATTTGTTTTTTCTCTGTTCTTTTTAGGGGGCGGGGTTCAGTTAATGTGCATGTTCTCACGCCAACTATTTCTCTCCCAAAGGGAACTTTAAAATCCAGCCTACAGATAAGTAGACATAGATTACCGTATTTCCCAGCGTTCTGGCCGCAACGACGCACTCTAATTTTGACTTGCGCCATTTTCAAAAGAAAAAAAAAGAGAAACAAAAAATTAAGGTGTCAACACTTTCACCTACCTTACCAAGATGTTTTGTGGGTGGCTTAGTGACATGTAGATCCTCTTGACCACTTATAATCTGCATTTGTTTTCTTTATCTCTTACGGAGACACCCGTTTACACCCAGCCAACCGGTAAGTACCCACGAGAGAATTGCACCTACACTACGATACTCCAGTTTCACAATTCAGTGGTGTTTACCTTCACTGTAATATCCGCGTCACGACTAATAATAATAATATCTGTTTTCTATAGTTTTGAGAAGAGTCATTAATATTGAAATGGTTCTTCGGATTTTTGTAATTACGTATATTTTTAAAAACTATTTATGACACTTTTGTTCATTTGCTATTTTATACTAAGTATGATTTAAACACTTCGTTCAGAGGTCACATACAGGAGTTCAGGTGACTATCCAGCATAGAAGACCTTCCTTGGGTTTACCTGGCACAGGGATCAGAATATCAGCATGTCTGTTCTCCCAGAGCGAGGCCCTTCCATTGCACTTCGGTTGGGTCATTGACCTCTGCGGTCGCCCCACGTGGGTGAATCGGGTGTGCTGGTCTAAGTGTGGGGTCTCCGTTCGCGCTCACCTCACACTGGACTGGCTTTCCAGGGAAGTATCAATCCTGGTCCTCATGGCATTTGTCTCAGTGACAGGGACTTGAGGATTCTCCCCCCTCAGGTCCCTATCCATGGGGATTTGGGATCCCCACCCCTCCTGCCTGCATGTTCTCGAACGTGCAGGACCCCACCCTAATCCGACCTTGTGTCAAATCTGCCGACGTGGGGAGGCTGATAAAGAACACTTTCAGCCTGTAGGACGCAGAGAAACTTTGCAAGACTTATTTCCGGAAAAATACAGTACTTTTAAAAGGATTTAAACTAAAAGCAAGTATATTAATTTAAAAAAAAGATTAACTGGGTGCAGAATATACTTACAGGTAATGTATTAATTTATGAAAACAGCTCCCTATCTATGATTGTTCGTGTGCTGAAGCAAACAATAACATTGCCATGTGATCGACAACTCGTAACAAAATTCTAGAAAAAGAAACCTTCAACCGTTGTTTGATTCTAAGGAGATCATCCCCATAAGTATAGCTATATACCGAAACGAACACACAGGTCACATAAAGGCGCTCTTCCAACACAAAGAACCGTATTTGCTCAGATTAGCGAATATAGGGCAATACATCAGCTTTCGACTGAGATGATCTAACGCAAGGATCTGCTGAATTTTATGCTCCCTTTGATATACGAACTGTTATTATTATTCTCCGACGACTCAGCCTAATATACCACCATCTCAATGTTTTGTGCCTGGGAACGTTCAAAAACCATTCCTGGGTAATTTAATGATAATTGTTTCTTAGATTTACGCCATTTCGGTTTACGAAAGGTTTCTTATAGGAAGGCTCTACTTTCGGAAGGGTTTTGGTTAACAAACTAGTCTCGCAGACCATTGCTAGTATAGTGAGTTCGATCCTCACTGTGTGCCTCATTATTGTAGTCATGCGCCAGACTAAGATAACTTAATAATAAGCAAAGCCTGGTGGTTAGCAAGATAGTTTCGCAACACAGTGCTTGTGAGTTCGATGCTCACCAGATGCCCCATTGTTTTTGGCTTTTGCCAGATTGTGCGCGCATGCACTGCGATTACTCGACAACTGCTATTGTACAAAGTTGACATTCGCCAGATATATTAGTCAGCAAACAACACAGTGCAGTGTCGTTTGAAGTTTTTGGATCAGCGGTTCTCGAAAGATCTAATAAAAATAAATTTAAAAAATCAAGGATTATAGATCTTTCCTCATAGTTCTCCCTTGACTTCCGCTCTTTAGAATTATCTAAATTTAGATATAAAATATCTAAATTGGCAACACTGAAGGGAATTAACCGAAATACTTCAAAGCTGTATTTCGTACGACGGACGGAAAATTATTTTACATGGCAAGTATGGCAGGCTGCTCCACACACCATAAAGTCCGGCCCCTTCCAAACATGCGTATTTGGAACGGACACTGCCCTAGTAGTATAAATTGATAATATATCCGAATAAATATAAGTTTTCTTTTTTTTAACTAGCTTTTGGTAACCAAAGTAATAAATCAATATAAGTCTTTAGAAGGCAATACTGTAATAAAACATTCTTAAAACTGCGCATACACCGTACAGCAATGACGCACCTGTGCTTCTTGGGGAAATAAGTAAATGAATTATAACATTATATATAACTAGTTAATATATTTGAATTGTTATGAGACGATCTTTTATGAAAAGATATACTGAATGCTTTTCAGTAGAAGAGTCCATAGTTTCAAATGGTGGGTAGGAGGTATTTTATCAGCAAAAGTGTTACCTCTAAGTGAAATATTCCATTGTTATGGACAGAGAAACAAACAGTAAAAGTTACAGTTCATTATAGAAGTAGATTAACTTAGCATAAGCATTGGGAGATCCAATGATGACCGAACCCATTAACAACCAACAGGATTAGCTTGTTGATCATTGCTATACGAGTTGCGTCCTGATCCATTTTTTTATTCGATAATCCCAGTGGAAAAATACATGGATATATTTGGATGTTCTGTTTTGGGTTTTTTTTCGAAAAATATAAATACTGAATTCGTTTACCTACGCTCCTGCCCCCTACCCCCAAAAGATCTAAGTATTCTCCATCATATAAAAGATATTGACACCACAGTGAACATATGGGCGCATATTACGGCCAAACTGGTTTGGAGAAAATTTGGGAACACTGACCGGCTGTGGGAAGCAGTTAGATGGAACAACATTTAGCAACACCCTGTAAACAACTATCGGAGAGCTTGACCAAACGGCTCAGTTTTCTGAAGAAAAACAAGGGAAAGGCTACCCCATATTAAAACATATTCTGCGCATAAACACTGCATGCACTGTTGTATAACATTGTCGAATATTTCATCTATAATTGTTAGAATGAAAGAGTAATTGCAAAAGAATTGATAAAAAAAGCTTGGCTCATAATCTTGTTGTCAGGGAGTGTAGAAGAGTCCATAGTTTCAAATGGTGGGCAGGAGGTATTTTTATCAGCAAAATTGTTACCGTTAAGTGGAAGAGTCCAGTATTACGGACAGAGAACCAAGAAAAGCACACTGTTATATATTGCCAGATATGCCATCATTGTCAACGCTGGGAAGAAGCAGATCATCAAAGCATTTTCTTAGCATTCCTTTCTTAAATTCTGGCCACACCCTTTTCCTGAACATAACGCGTTTAGTTGCTCTTTACAAAACACAAAAGTCTGTTTTAATATTTATCAAAGCAAACATAACTTTAAATTTGTATCTGGTTACACTTCGTCATTTCTTTAACTTCCTTATGTTTCATATAAAGCCCTCCATTCATCACATTATATAATAACGAGTTATTCATTTGTTTAAAAAAGGTCCATTAAACTGGATCTTTTTCAAATACAGAGGATGTCGCTTATTGTGATCACTTTGAAACAGAGTCTTTTAGATAAAAATAACCGAATGAGAACATTAAGCGAAGGATATAAAAATTCAAATTTCTATAATTTTCAAAAAAATTTATAATAATTTTAAATTCATTTTAAATAAAGTGTTTAGGGTTGACTGATTTTGATAACAATAACCATTTGATAACATTAT
This sequence comes from Architeuthis dux, assembly GCA_006491835.1. Classification (NCBI taxonomy): domain Eukaryota; kingdom Metazoa; phylum Mollusca; class Cephalopoda; order Oegopsida; family Architeuthidae; genus Architeuthis; species Architeuthis dux. The sequence goes on along the minus strand of VCCN01003439.1, from coordinate 3,270,687 downwards.
CC
>VCCN01003439.1:3245880-3256105 GCA_006491835.1 Architeuthis dux | reverse complement strand
CTGTGTGAAAGTAGCATGTTTGTTGGAGATTGTTGATATTATTAAAATTATTTTAACCGTAATAATGTCAACACTCTACCACAAACATGCTACTTTCACACAAATATATATATATATACACACACACACAATTTCGAAAGCCTGTTCCCCAGGGATCGACGATTTGAATATTTACAAACGCCCGCAATTCAAGGGGCAAAGGTTATCAAAAGCCGAAAATAATGTCCCTATCTCGTTTTGTTTGTTTTCGATCGTGGGTGATTTGCTCTTAGCAAGGTTTTTGTACACACTGCCAATGACATTCGCTCCCACACCGTCATTCCCGTGGCCCCGGGTCCCAAGAAACACCCTGCCCTCGTCACCTTCGTTACACATATACGCCGAGGTGACACTCTTCTAAATCTCGCTACCCCTTTACTCTACAGAGTCGCTCACTTCCTTACTTCTCAAGAAAATGCATCGCGATCTTCTTCCCACAGACGAACGGCTAGGAATCGGCTCAGAAAATTAATTCCACCATTGCAAGTACAACTTCAATCTTCAGATTGATAGATTATAGAGATTTCTTTTTTATTGGTGTGTCTGTGTTTATCAAGTCACCGACTTTGTACTTGAAAGTACATGGGGTCTCATAATCACTATACACTTATTTTTTCATTTATTTTTCAGAGGAAAACTTGAGAATCGTAACACATAAATTAAAATGTTTGAGAATGTTTTTAATCTAATTTTGCCAAGTTCAAATAAGAATTACTTCACTGGTAGACTTCTACATGTGAGCCACTTCATTCATAACACCTTAGCGAAGCCAGCGATTGGCGCAGGCATTCCCAACATCAGCAAGCATTTTGGGTGGGTTGTTTACACAACAATATCTAATTCTTGCCTCGAGTTCATAAAGGTCTCTTGACCTTGTTGCACAAACTTTGCCCTTGATACAGTAACTCAAAAAGAAATCGCCAACCCTAACTCTTGCTAGGCTGACATTTTGAACGTCCACTGTCACTTTTGCAGGGGATGAAAAGAGGGAGGAGCACCGGATGTCGATTTTCAGGTGAGGGACTAAAGAGTGCTTAAGCTGTGACTCGTCCTAAGCTGTCACCATTCATTGTGACCCATTGATCATCAGCCTCTATAAGGTCAGAAATTTCAAACCTCCTTGCTCTCGGTGAGAAGGTCAGCTCCAGGGAGGGGAAAATATCCTGTTTGCTCCCCAACCCCCCGCGGACGCACATGTTTGCACCCCTGTTCTAACGTTAGTATCATCGCCATAATAATGGATTAGACGAGGGGCTGAAGCGTCAACAAATTCCTCAGAAACTAGGCCATTGATTAATTTCGCAGAGATTTGACAGAAATCTGAAAAGAAAAATGAAAAAGAAAGTGTAGAGTCTCTTTTGAGACACCCTGTATTATCCGCCAGTTATGGGCTCGGCTACTGAGCTCTAATTGAAGTGATACGTCCTGTAATTCTGACCAACGCATACGTATACACACAAAAACGTATAAACGCTAAAGTACATAGACGCATCTGGTGCCTCTCGTAGCTCAATGATTTGCAAACTTGTAGATCAATTTATTAGGAGAGTAGTTCGATTCTAACTGGTTGTCCTATTACTGTGGCCTTGTGCCAGACTCAGTCATTCCATATCAAATCACCAAGAGCTCCCCAGGTAGCCCTCTCAGTTTCCACTGAAAAAGATGCTCCTATTCCAAACTTATGGAGAAATCCAAAATATTAGGTCTGTATCTCTAATAGTTTTGAAATTAAAAATCTTTGAAATTTTACTCAATTTTATGCATTTTGCCGAACGAGCCTGACTGGGACTAGAATTCTAAAATGTAATCAGAACTTTTCCGCTCTCCCCTGTATACATTAAAAATGCATAACTCCACAGGGAAGCTCAGCAACAAAATATGAAAGTGTTGGTTACCGGCCCACATGGTCAAATGAGGACATGAACATGGGCAATTTTGAGGACATTCGAAAATCGAAGACATTTCAAACAATCATTCTGACATTCCTATAACAGTAATACATATGGTTACTGCATGCATATGACCTAATATGTTATAAATCACAGGAAAAAACCAAGAGTGATTTATCTTGCATACTGTTTGAGTGATACGCACTCAAAGTGGGTGACGTCGTTTATGTTTTGGATTTCCAGCCATTTTCTGAGCTTCTGAAAAGTACATAAGATACATTTTAAAAATCCTACAGACAAAGTTAGCCATAGTCAGAAAGTTTCACAGCTGGACATGCCATATCAAAGGAGCTGTAAATGTCGGAGGTTGGACGGAAAGGCTCGTTCGGCAAAATGCATAGAATTGAGATACAAACCTAATATTTTGGATTTCTCCATAAGTTTTGAATAGGATCACTTGTGATTTTTTCAGTGGAATCTGGGGAAACTGGGGAAAGTTCCTAGAATTAGGTGATTTGATATGGAATGACTCATAAGATAAATGGGTGGCAGTCAGAGAGTCGACAAATTGGAGATGATTCTTTTATGCAAAGACTTACAATGTAACCCGTGATATCACCGATAGGATTGTTACATACACTAATTATTAGATATATAGTGATAAAACAACCACTAAAAGCAGATAGAGGAAAGTTGCAGATTCCAAATGTTCCATTGTACATTTAGTTTGTGAACAGCTATATATATATGAAATATAATATAATAATATAATAGGTCCTTCCATGCGACAAAGCATATTGGGCATAGTTTTGTCCCCATTTGAACGATCTATGTCAGCATCTACATTGGATATGTTTTTATCCATTGTTTCTATTGCAATTGTAGGGTTTTTCCGGACCGGGGTGCTCCAACTGCCCTGCTAGTTTACCCGTTTGGGGGGGGGTGGATTCATGCTTTTCCCAAGACCCTTAGTGCGAAGTGGACATAACCAGCCTCGGTCTAAGTCGACGTCAGTTTCTTCGGCCGAAAACGAACCACCGACTTTTGCATTTTCTGAGCTAATATTTGTCTTAGCAAATTTCAGCATTCAATCTGTGTGTTGTGCCTTGAAAATAAGACATTATTGTCAGTGGTCAGGAATTAATTGATGAAAACTAAGAATTTTGATAAGAACATTTGATTATGTGCACGCCCATTACTACATTGACGCGAAAAGTTAAATTCATGAGCATAAGCAATCCAATACACACACACACACACACACACACACACATACATGCAGGCACACACACACACACTCTATTAAGGCAGTTGCCGTGAAGGGATTGTTAGCGAGCTAGGGTCAAAGATTATAGCTAATGCAACTAGCTCGATTCTAATTGAATGTACCACTATTATCGCTAGCGCCAGAGTACGTCGAAAGGGCTGATCATTCGTGCCCACAGTGCACCAGTTCCACCATTGTCCTCGAATGTGCGCCTGAAGAATTGGACTTGTCAGCCACATTCGGGTCTACCGATGACAGCATAATCACAGACATAATCAGAACGATGGTCAACCAACTGGTCTCTTTGTTTTAAACAGAGGATGTTTCTTCTCATCTCCGGTCACCCAACCAGAGAGTTGGGTTCATACTGATTGTTAAATTGTCAAAAATTGAATTGGAAGGCTAATCATAACTTTCTTTTTCAGACAAGGTGCTATTTTCAGTACAAAGTTTCAGCTGTTTATTTCTCCAACCTTCTTCAGGAGAATTTAAACTAAGAACAACCTAAGCGAAAAAAAGAAAAAAAAACAATTGACGGTGTTCAAGCCTAATTAAAAAGGTTTTCGAATGCTGATCTTCAAGTCAGGCAGTCACCCCACTTGGAAGTTTCGTGTAACACTATCTTCGTATTCTCATTTCCCTCCAGATTTGACCTCATGCTGTACATGCTATGCTTGATAAATATAAAAAACAACTAAGAAACTATAGTACTAGTACTAATAAACATTTAAGTTTTGAGAAGACTTGATTTCACATCTTGTGAAAATTCAAGATAAACGCTTTGAAAGAAAGGCTTGTTTAAAAACAAATTCTGTTACATTTAGGCTCTAACCACAAGCCTAAACTCATTGAAACTTATCATAGAATCACATATTTTCAGACATCTAGTACACACATCGTCAGATTGAACGACAGTCACAAATTCTTAGCGTTCCAATTGTCAGTTGATCATCAAATTGTAAGTTCATACGATTGGTCATTTGTTGGCGAACAAATAAACGATTTTTCACCAAAGCCAACGTTCAGATTCAATAATAGGGAAGCCGTAATTCGTGTTTTTACTGAATTTTAGAAATGGCATATTATCAGTGGGGGTTGGTTGGAAAATGGTGATTGCTTCAAATGAGTAATATTTTGATTAAATATTTACTGTGTTTTGTTGTTTATATTATCTTGCATCTTACTATTCAAAAAACAACATTTCGTATGTAACAGTCAACTATTTAGTAAAGTGTGAATTATGGTAAAAGTAGTAATGATCATTTTTTTCCTGGATTAATTCGGCACGGAAGGTCAATCTTGGGGAATCCTAAATGAAATTCTCCGTCAGTTAAAGTTAAGGTCTTATTCCGGAGAACAGGATGAAACAAATGAAATGATCGCGTAGATACTACAATTATGAAACTATTTATTTCATGAAATCACAAGTGATTTTGTGGAATCCTCTTACACTGTAAATACTGATCCATGATATTTACTAAGTTTAGCTTAGTTTGACACAAGGCCAGTGTAGTGGGGCACCCAGTAAAGATCGAAATCATTACAGTAGTAATGGTTAGCATCACCTGCTTGTTAACCATTACCACAGTGTGGTGTATATACACTGTAAATACAGAAGCAGAATATACTTGATATTTACTAAGTTTAGCTTAGTTAGAAACAAAGCCTCAGTAGTGGGGCACCCAGTGAGGATCGAACTCATTACAGTAGTAATGGTTAGCATCACCTGCTTGTTAACCATTACTACACTGATTGTGAAACTAGGGATTTTCATGAAATACCTGAACTAGTCCCTAAGGATTTCAGAAAACCACTAGTTTCAAAATCTTACTGTAACATAGATAAGAGAAACCTTAAGAAATGTTTGTTTATTCTCTTAGTGTTTACGGATTGAGAAAGGGACACCTGCAGAGGCGTAGCTGAGGAGGGGGTCTATTTGAAAATGCTCCCCCCCCCCGTGCCCCCGATTATAAATAGTAGTTTACCTACTACATTTCTACTGACATTATACAATAACAAATCTAGATTTTGGAGGGAGGGCCCTCAAGGGGCCAAGCCCCCCGTTGCCCCAAATCTCTAGTTACGCCCCTGGACGCATGTTAGCGGTTTTTAAGACTCTGCCGCATGTAGCACATTGATAAGATTCATTAGCACACATCCTTTTCTTTTCAGAACTTTGAGGGAGGAACATCATCCTTTAAATTCATAAAGTATAAACAATCATTGCTCAGTGTCAAGCGCCCACTGACTGCGGGCAGTAAAAGAGCATAAACAACGATGGCGTTTAGGATTTCTTTCCAGATAACTGAATGTGGGGTTTCTTTACCACACACATCCCTCCAGCACACACACACACGCACACATAAACACGAGCACACTACACATACGTAAACATACATAAACATATACATGCACACGTACGCGCACACGCGTACATACATACACATACATGCACACACATACTCATAAATATACACACATATACAGAAGCACACATACACATATACACACAACACAGTTTAGTCCTTTCAAGAAAAGTATTCAACGACTTCGTCTCTGCATCTCAGATAAGCGCTGCAAAGATGTTCGCCTGGTCACAGGAGATCTGTTCACATACAGCACATCCTCATTTAAATAAAGTATGAAGATCAAATCTTTTGCTTTCTCAAAATAAAAAATAAAATTAAAAAATTCGCATCTAAAAAATTGTGTTGTATTCCTTATCATGTGGATTAAAAGTGACTGAAAATACCCGATAGGATGCCTCGGTGTGTTTAGCAAACTAGTTTTTCAAGACCATTACTGCTGTGGTGAGTTTGCAACTTACTGGGTGCTCCATACTTATATCTAAGCTTAGTAAAAATCAATACTATTTCCAGATATCAGTGGCTGATCCTCTATTATAATTCCAATTCTTCGCAATCAACTGACTTTGGTCAATGACTCTTAACGGCCGGTTGAGTTTAGCGATGATATTGAAAACAGAATATCGAGAAATTAACGGTCCATTTTCGAAATCCTGATTGTGGATTCTTTCTTGTCTCTCTCTCACGAATGCCGAAGAGGGCTACGTTCAAAATGACTTCAAGTATTTATCCGTTTGAAGTCTTCTAAATACAGAGGAAGCCGTTTATTATAATAATGGATAATGTTATCAAACGGTTATTATTATCAAAATCAGTCGATACCAAACACTTTATTTAAAACGAATAACAAATCAGTTCATGTCAGTTTCATATGATTTTTTTTATTATGTAAAGTTGTTTATGATAATGCATTTGAGAACATAACAATGGATTCATAACAATGAATGTATATTTATAACAATGAATTTAAATTGTTACAGTTTTTATATGTTTGCTTAATGTTATCAGCCTGTTATTGTTATCTGAAAACCATGTCTCAAAGTGATCACAATTAGCAGCTTCCTTTGTACTTGAAAGATTCGCTGAAAAGAATCTCGAACGAGTGAACATAGCTCAAGCTGAGAGAGAGAGAGAGAGAGAGAGAGAGAGAGAGAGAGAGAGAGAGAGAGAGAGAGAGAATTAAATTAATGGTTGAGGTATAAGGTCTATTGGAGTCCAAGGCCAAACTGTTTAGTCTCAGGGCCCGAGGTAAAAAGATCGGTGAGGTTCCTTATCACAAAATCAGCTTTGGTACTAAATGAATAAATTCTTTAAATCCGAAACAAATTCGAACTAATGGAAGTTTTCAATCTGGTATAAATCAGTGCTGAATTCAAAATGATAAAACCTCTCAATGGATTATCTCGAATATAGGTGATTTGTAAAATAAATATTTTATTATTTTCAGAACAAAACTAGTTATCTCGTTTTAATCCATGGGGTGCTGTTGTATGCCAAAAAAGAATAGTAAGAGAAATATATGTTCATGATTCCTATATGACGTACTCTTAATTTGTATTAAACAAATGCTCCAAAATGAAACATTGGGTGGAAAGAATTGATCTGGAAATGGGTTATTATGTCTTCTTTGAAGAAGTATTGTCATCATTATTAATGTTATCAGTATTTCTTTTATCTGTCTCATTATGTAATCGCCTTTTTGTTCAAAATAGTCATGCAGCTATGTTTTTTCTGCGATCTCCACTATGTCTCCATGTTATTTGTTTACACTAGTAGTATCAGATGTAATAATTATATATTCTCCGAATTTCTTTGATGAAATATTATCATTCGTATTATTTGTGCTATTATTCCTTTCGTTTCTTTCATTGCAGCTCTTTATTGAAACCCTCAAGACGCAGGGTCCCAGTGATAAGGGATGCGAGTTCAAATCTCGCTGGAAACTTATTCTTTATTTCCGATTCATGTTGCTTACTTAACGGCCGTACAATAAATATGAAAACGACCTGAGAGTTGAGATAATAAATTAGATAATAAGATTTCTGTACAATTTTTCAAGTCTTTTTTCTTTTTCGCAGATATTCTTGTGAAAGAATCTCTTCAATACGGAAAACTTGAGAAAAAAAACTCGTCTGAGAGTAAGAGCAGGATTGATCTAACTTCCTCATACTAAATTTCAATCATCAGCGACAGCTGCTGCTGACTGAAACAAAAATTTGATCTCAAGCTAAAAAGTGTATATCTTTTGATCGTCGTCGTGGTTTGTAGCTGCTTACGACACCAGTATTTCCAGACAGTCACCCATCTACGTACTGACCAGGCTCGACGTTGCTTAACTTCGTTGATGGTACGAAGACACGATTTGGCCGTACGATACTATCAACAAAAACACACATAAATAGAATTTACTTTGAAGCCGGATGCATATTCTTTGTATTGAACGTACATGTTTCGGAGAATTGAGGATATCGTAACAAATTGAAAAAGAAAAAACCGTCACGTGACCAACGTATTTTGGCAGCATGTCGAGTTGAGGGTGATCAATTAAAGAATTGGAAAAAAGAGGTGATCAATGAATAAGTTACTTCTCTCACTTTTTGTTGGGCAGTGATCACTAAAAAGGTCTGAATTTTCTAAAAAGAACTAGCGAGAATGTTGCTGGACACAACCCAAGGGATCAATTTAGTATAAACTTACATTGCAAATTGAAACGCCCACTAAAAAACCCTTTAGCGGGAGTATTTAAAAAAACAACCAAAAAACGTTTTTTTTCTAAACATTATAAAGAGTAAATGTTTAAACTTTCAGCCCTCTAGATACATACATACATATATACATACATATATACATACATATATACATACATAGCCAGCCAGCCAGACTAACATAAAAACTGAAGAAACCTATGTTGACAGTTTTGGTGACATATTTTGTTTAGGGCACTTTCAAATAATTTTTAAGAAAACCTTCCCCACAGATACTAATATAAACAATAATAGCATTTAAAACCTGTAAGTAATCTGTATTGGTAGAATTTCACATACAAACGAAATAAACTTAACATATTAATTCCCACTGGTTGTGAAAATGTTGCTCTGGTGGGACTAACGAAGAAACCCCCAAATGATATGCCTTATACTGCTAATTTTTCTTATTCCAAACTTTTGACAGAATTAGCCTCTTCTTCGGGCAAGGCTACACAAATCTGACAACTTGACTGATCTGGAACCCAACTAAAACGTTATACAAGACTGGCTGTTCGGGAGAAAGGTTGAAATGTTTTGATTCTTCAAGATCAAATTGCTGTTAAAATTTGACCCCAAACTAACACCACGAATTGAGGAGAAATATAACTTTTTATGCTTCCTTACTTTAAAATTATGGACGTTAACTTTTGGTGGGGACTGAAGAAAAGGCCCCTCAGACAGTTTAAATTCAATTCAATTTGAAATCCCGAAGAATATACAAACCGTAACATACTATAATAGAAGGCAACAGAAAAGATGAAAATACTATACTAAATTGCATCAATCTTACCTCGGGTGAGAAACTTGCGACTGACATGATCAGGAATATAGGATAATAAATCCCTAAGGGAATCTCACCGTAGAGCAGTGTTTAAAAAAAACTAGCCCCGTTGACCATTATTGTAGTGTAGTGAGGTCGACTCTCACCGAATGTTTCACACCCCGAGTCTCGCTGTGGAACCGTGTTTAGCAAGATAGTCTTGTAGACCATTACTACTGCGGTGACATCAATCCTCACTGAGTGTCCTGTATTGGAGGCATTGTTTTTAACTGTTATTTATGTGACATTTTGTCATTTAGACGCCAGATGTTATAATGTGGCGAAGGTTGTACTGGACTCTTCTTGGCGTGGACTGGACACCACCTATTTCCCGTGGACGTATTTGTATCCGTTTGATACTGTACTTCCACTATGTGTCACTAAATATATTTCACTGTGTGTCACTTACCCCTGACGTCACTCAACTGCCGACCATTCACACACTGAGCCGAACAGAAGAGACAGGCGATGATATCACAGCAGCAGTGAAAGTAGTCTTAATTCAACTATCCAATATAAACTGGGCTTATTAGAGTGCTCCGCCGTGGAACAGCGATTAGCAAGCGAGGGTCGCAGACCATTCCTAGTTTAGTGAATTCGATTCTCACTGGGTGTCTCGCATTTGTGACATTGTTTTAAAATAAGACAAGCTAAATAAAGAAAGCTTTAGTCGTGCAGACTGTGATTATTTGCAGTATTATCGCATATTATTGTAGTAAAAAATCTCATTATTACCTGCAGGCCTCAACGACTATTTTGCTCGCGAGAATCGATAGAATATACCCACTTATACCCATCCCATGTATAAATAAATAAAGTTAAATAAACATATCAGAAAAATGTCAGTCTTTCTTTTCTTGCCTCAGTTTTTTTATCATTGGAATAAATCCCGAACTTAACAATTTTAGATTGTATGATGTCTTTGTAACAGTTTTTTAAAAATTTCTTTTTATTATCACGGGGATAATGATGCTGGAAATAGTTGGAAGTGTAGGTGGTGATGCTGTGAGAAAAGCGTGTGGTGGTAGTGAGTGTCGGTCAGGTTGACGTCACCGCCCCCCGGGAGAAATATCAGATGACAGACGTCAAAAAGGGCT
>VCCN01003439.1:3167799-3180630 GCA_006491835.1 Architeuthis dux | reverse complement strand
CGAAACAGCGCTGTATGTGGATTTGACTATATATATATAAAGTCTTTTGGTGATACAGACTTTTAAAATGCCCGTGATCAATGCCAAAGGAGCCTCAACTAAGTATTATTTGAGGGGGTCGAACTGTAGTTTAACACTTAAAGTAGTCCTATGGACAAGTACACCAATTTCCACAGTGGAACTTTCCAGTTCCTTCTGGGTTATCTTTGGTCTCTCTGTTGCCCTCCTTACTGCGTCCGTGAGTTTTGGTGAGCGGCCCTCACTTAGCAGGTTTGTTGTGGTGTCATAGTCTTTCCATTTTATAACAATGGGTTTAATAGTGCTCCATGGGATGTTCAAAGGTTGGGATTTTTTTTTATGACCCAACCCTGATCTATGCTTTTCCACAACTTTGTCTCTGGCCTGTTTGGAGAGTTCCTTGGTCTTCATGATGGCGCTTGCTTGGTGGTGTCCATTGCTTAGTAGTGTTGCAGACTCTTGGGACTTTCAAAGCAGCTGTACATATACTGAGATCATGTGACTGATCATGTGACACTCTGATTGCACACAGGTTGACTTTATTTAACTAATTATATGACTTGGGAAGATTATTTGTTGCATCTGATCTTATTTAGGTGCTTATAGCAAAGGGATGGAATACTTATGCAAGCACTACTTTTCAATTTTTTATCCATTAAATATTTTTAAAAGAAGATTTTTCAAAAATTTCACCTCACCAATTTGGACTATTTTGTGTAGGTCCATGGGATAATTCTTTTTAAAAATCCATTTAGATTACAGGTTGTAATGCAACAACATAGGACAAATTCCAAGGAGGTCGAATACTTTTGCTTGCCACTGTATATATGTAAAATATTTGTTATATTTATTATGGGATTTGCTACAGATTGACAGTCTGTTTCGTGCTGTTTGCAACTTATCAAGCGAATGGAGTAAAATCAAACAATCAAATCATTTTATAAAAATATTATTTTTTTGCACACGTCACTATTATTTTTATTTCTGTTATTTTCCACTTCATCTCTTTATATTTATTATTGTTATCTATCCTTTAGCCAGCATTTATTAATTTTAGAATTTGGTTTTTATTAAAATATTAATTACGTTTATTTGTTCAATGCTCAATTAAGTAAAAAATAAAAGTAGCTAGTGGTATTATTACAATTAAAACTTGTCTCTGTGTTATACTTGTGATGTTTCCCGCGATTATGGGATCCTTAGACGGCGGGCCATGTACGCGAAATAACCCTCCAGTCTGCGCAATAAAGTTTGAATCCTATGGTCCACCGAGGTGACGTGAATAGGAGCGTAGGTTTGACAGGAGTGTCCTTCAACTGGCAGATGCATCAGCTAGATATGGGGGTTTGCCAACTATTCGGACAGTATGGCTGACTTGAGTGGTTAAACCACAGGACGTGAATATCCTGCAGTTGGTAGATGCCTGAGCAGGCTATAGAGTTCTATCGTCCCTTTGAAGGAGAATCAAGACAGTACGGCTGTCTGCAACTTTAAGCACAGATCCAACATAAATCTATGTATGTATCGCGCGTATAGACCGCACCAATGGAGCTAGAGGGCTACAAATTAAACATTTAATCCTTATTATGCCTAGAAAAAAAGTTTTTGTTTTTTAACCACCCCCCACCAATAATTGCTTTCTGGTGGTGGTTTCAATTTACAATGTAAGTTTATGCTAAATTGAGTTCTTAGTTTGTGTCCGGTAGAATTCACGCTTGTTTTTCTTTTTTAGTGATCACTGCCCAACAAAATGCGAGAGAAGTAACTTATTCATTGATTACACATTTTTCCAATTTTTTTAATTGATCACCCATAACACGGCGTGCTGCCATAAGACGTTGGTCATGTGACAGTTTCTATTTAGTGACTAACCAAACCTGTTGTTAATATTATTTGTTGGGACATGCAGCATCCGTCGATAAACCAATAATCAAAGTAGATATACTTAGTGTACAAAGGAAAGGAGGGAAAACTCAGAGTTATTTCCCTTGGCTATTATGCCTGCCTCAGCTGCCCTGACGTGCACACACGTGTCGAAGTATCTTGTGTGTGCAAATGAGCGTGGGCATGAATCAGTTATTACCACTATACATTTTCCATACAGAGACATGAGCAGAAATTTTCACGACTTCACATAGACAAGTAAATTTACTTTACATCATCATCATCATCATCATCAGCAGCAGCAGCAGCAGCAGCAGCAGTATTTTAACGTCCTTCATTGGATATCGACCTTCCCCAAGACTCGCAAGACCTCTAGCCAATACTTTCTGAAATTGTCTAAATCGTCCCGCCATCTTATTTTTTGCCGGCAACAATTTCACATATTATCTCTCTGGATCCAGGTTGTGAGTCGTGATCTCAAGCGGTTGTCTGTCATTGTTGCAATCCCCATGGTCCGCACGATCAAAAATGTACTTCCTCTTTGCAAATCCAATAGATTTGTGTGTTTGTTTTTGTACATCTTTACAATTGCATGCACGTTATGGCGATGTAATCCCAAATATATATGACATCTTCCCGGAGAGTATCCAGACATTTTTTATTAACGAAAAAAAAACAATAGCCTACCTAGGGAAATGGCACCTTAGTACCCTTCATAGTACAATCCTCACACACTTATCCCAGCGTCCCTTCCACTTTTCAACATTCTGCAAAGTCCTCTTTCGAGATCGCCATCAGCCGCCTCGTCGCGTTCTCCTTAATTTCGTCTGAACTCTCATCCCTTTCATAGTCGAAAAGCCAGAAGTCGCAGGGAGCCAAACCCAGACAGTAGGGGGTAGGCCGAGAGATGCGATGTTTTGCCAAAAACCCTTGATTCTCATTTACTGATCAACACACTCCGTCACTGTGGATGCAACTGTCACACAGTATACAAGCTCAGTCAATAGCGTTTCAATGCCGACTGAGTAACCAAGGGTAGAATGTCTGTTCACGCATGTGCAGTAAGGTCCCCTCTTATTGGTTGCCAAGTTACATCAAGGCCGTGAAACCTGTTCTCGAGATGTTCAAAATGGCTGGATACTTTCCGGACGGGCCTCGCATATTTTGCATGTGCGTATATTCACATCTGAACATACGTGAGCTTTGTGTATCGAAGAGTTTGCATGTAACCCTCTAAGGCTTTAGTCGTATACCTAACCTTTTAGTTATATCTGCATTTGGCTTTGCTGATTATTGGGAAGAAATTCGGCGCTTGTTCAATTTATTTGTCTCGTTTCAAAAGATCTCTTTTTTTCTGTTACACCGGATGACGTCGAATTGTTTTAAGTAAATTAAGACTACGTATCTATTCATTTTGTTTAAAAAGGGCACAATATACGGAAAGTGGTCCCGATTGTAAATTGTAAAGATCCACCCACTCGCTCACTCAATGTTAAAAACAGCGCCCAACTTGTGTGCACTGTTTTTAACATCGAGTGAGCGAGCGTGTGGACAATTCACGAAAGAAAAACAGAAGGTAATACATGAATTATATTATTGCTTTGGATATATTAAATTGTTTATATCTGTAGAAAGACTTAATCAGTTATGAATATTGTGTAGCTGACGTCACCCGGTGTAACAGAAAAAAAGAAACCTTTTGAAACTAGTCAAATTGCACAAGCGCCAGAAATTCGTATATTAACAATTCTTATATGTGTTATGTGGCCGTTGCCAACAGCAGTTTTGCTTGAAATGTGCCTTCATTTTCGTCTGCCTACTGGAATAGACGAATTTAGTAGCTTACATTTCATTAAGATATGCGCACAGACACATGTATTCACTTGCCACATAAATAGTTCGCGCATGCGCGCGACATTATATTCGCAGAAAATGTATTTAGACTTAAAATTGTAGGAGTTCTCTTTAACCCAAAACTCGTTTATCAAACCTGCAAGCGTTTAACCATAATTAGCCTAGCAGTAGCACACATATAAAGATATTTTGAATTCAGTGGCACATACACACACACACACACACACAGATAGATAGATTAGTCTGGTTTAAGGTGAAAATTGTGGGGAACCAAGTGGGGAGAGAAATAAGCACGAGAACTTTTAATCACCATCATCTGTCTCGTCGCGTTCGCCTTAATCTCGCCCACAGTCTGAAATCTCTTCCCTTTGGGCAAAGCCAGAAGTTTCGGGGAGCCAAATCTGGACTGCAGGTGGGCTGCCAGACTTGAACCCTTGATGCATATTTGCTTATCTATTCGCTGGATCATTGCGAATGCAACGGTCACTCAGTAAACAAGCTCACACAATGGTGTCTCACTGTCGACTGAATAACCACACGGATGAGTAACCCTTCTGGGCTGAGAGACATAGGTGATGCGATGATTTGCGAAAGATCCCTTGATGCATATTCGCTGATATATTCGCTGGATCATTGTGAATGCAACGGTCACTCAGTAAACAAGGTCACACAATGGCGTCTCACAGCCGACTGAACAACCACACAGAAGAGTATCCGTTCACGCATGGGCAGTAGGGTCCCCTCAGATAGGTTTCCAAGTTGCATCAAAGCCGCTCAACCGGTTCTCGAAATATTCAAATTGACTGTATACAAACCTTGTAAGTATGTGCGTGGACAAACCTGTGTAAATCTTATATTTGAGAAAGTTTTCAGCTTTGAAACACTAGAGGTATTGAATTAAAGTACCCCTAAAATGCGCTATTTAAAGAGCGCAAAAAAGAAATCTGGGTGATTTGCAACATAATCATGATAGTGTGGGGCACCTGATTTCTATCTATCTATCTATCTATCTATCTGTCTCTAATATATATTTGAGAAAGTTTGTGGCTGTGTCCATCTTCTCCTCCCAAACGGTGCAGTGTAGCCAGGGGTATTAAATTAAGGTACCCCTAAAATGTGCTAACTTAAAGAAGTGATATATGATACACTAGACTGCTGTAAACGCAGTGGAAAGCCATTTCATTTCCGACATGAAAAATAACTGTTCATGGGGAATCTAATAGTGTTTCGTTATGCTGAATATGCTTTCATTAACAACAATCCCATGCCATTTATAGCTACCTTTCAGCCTGAGAAACGCCGGGCATTCTGCTAGTGTATTGATAAAAGGCTATTCGATGTCTGGTTATTGTTTTAACTCTGCTTAAGGAAGACATTCACAGGTTCATAATTCATTCCTGCAGTCTTTTAGCGAAAGCTGGCACGAGTATAATTGATGGTAACTTTCTTTATTACCACTTCTCATTAGTTTAGCCACAAACTGGACATGTCCAAACCTGTGACTATCAAACACAGGAAGCAGGACTTCAAATTTCGCCATGTGCGAATTTCTACTTCGAAGCCAAAGTTTATTTAATTTACATCGACTGAGATTCCAATGTAATCAAAGGTTCGTGTTTCTTAAACTGTTTTATGGATTCTAGGTTTTAGAATTTAGTACAGATTTTATTGTCAACAGAAATATTACTATCCAGCGTAAACATTACAAGATATCCTAGTGACGTAGGCAAACAAAATATTTGTATAATTATTAAAATAATTATAATGATAATCCACATACATAAAAGCATTTCATCTGAAAGTTACACTGTATCATGTTCGGTCAATGTGATTAATATTCACAACGGAATTAAACGCGTGGACAAAGAATAAGATTATGTTGAAAAATAATTATTTATTGTTTAAAATAAATCCTCTTTTTCATTATTAGTCTGCGGACTTATTGATGTACCTACGTAAATACATGCACACACAGTTCATTTTAAAAGACTGCAAGCGAGTTCAGTGTTAAGATTGCATTGGACTTCATTCACTGAAACAACATTGCTTGTTGTTATCAGATTCTCTTTCTTTATTTTATGTGTCTCTTTATTTTGTATCAGCCCATCCAATAAGTAATGTACTGCATTTGATAGCGATAGATTGGATGATAATATTAGCTATTATAAATAATAATAATACATGCTAGTACGTGTTCGTACAATTTTAAACCAGTAAGTTACAGTACGATTCAAGTCACTAAGTTACTATCTTGACCCTTCTAAAGATGGACATGTCTACGGAGTAAATAAGACATGTAATGTTCTATGAGCTTAGCAAAAACAATAAGGCTGAAGAAGTAACCCAAAATATGTATGGTGTTTATGGGATGGATACTTTAAACGAAAGAAATTGCCGAACATAGTTTGAAAAGTGACTTCAGCTTAAGAAATGCACCACAAACAGGTCATCCTGCTGAATTTAATGATGACCTGCTTTTGTCTAAATTCGGTAGAATTAGTGCATTTACGGTTGAAGAATTTGCTCAAAAACTGAATTCAAGCAATTCAACGGTCCACCGTCATCTGCACCAACTTGGAGAGGTGCCTAAATAGGGAGAATTGGTTCACCATGATTTGACAGAAGCATTTTGTAAAGCGAAATCAGCCATTTGCACTTCTCGGCACTCCTCTAAACGCACCTCGCTATTTTCTAACAGATTGGTGACTGGTGATGAAAAATGGATATTTTACAAGAATATAAAGCAACGCAGACAATGTATTAGTGGAGGCAGACAAGCAACAACGCAACCAAAAATGGACCTCCACCCAAAGAATGTTTTGGTAAGTATTTGGTGCGATTGCGTTCATATGGTCTACTTTGAGTTGCTATCAGTCAGTATTATGATCAGAGCAAGTTTCGGTACTTAATCTGTACGTTGTACATTGAAGTGAGGGAGAAAAGGATTGTCTGTGGTCAGGAATTAATGGAAGCGTTACTGACAGAATAATACTATTATGTGTAGAATGTAAATCCATTTCTAATGATTTTACTATAAAAACGCACTACAAGTGATTTTAATATAGAAATACATTGAAAGTTAAGATTGTCAGTTATCAGAGATTAATGCATACGTACTGACAGAAGAGCGATATTACATCTATAATACTCTAACAATTCTAATCTGTATGAAAGTTTTGACCTGATTTCTGAGATTTCAGAAACTTTTATTCATGAAGTTGGTGCGGCAACGAGACCAACTAGTACATCACTTTTCTCACACCAATTCAGTGTTACAACGACTGGGCCAAATCACTTTTATATACGTTTTATAAAGTAGATATTGAATAGATGGAATTTTACCCAGTGGAAAACAAACATTGTCTTTCCTTGTTTGATTAATGGAGAGACACCTACGTGCCAGGTGAGGAGGTTCTGGTAAACAAGCCAATTTCGGATAATTACGGAAGGCATTAAGTAATAAATTCCAGTCCGGCTAACACTTGATCAGTTCGAGTGACAACGACTTCACGACCGACTTCACGACCGTTCAGCTTTAAGGGATATTTGCTAATTACGCTCTTTGAATGGCGGAGTTCTGGCATTTCTCTTTCCTCTACCTTGATTACGAACTCTTTCGATTTCTTCTTCATCATTCTCACTCCTTCTTCTTCTTCTTCTTCTTCTTCTTCTTCTTCTTCTTCTTCTTCTTCTTCTTCTTCTCACTCCTCCCCCACTTCTTCTTCTTCTTCTTCTTCTTCTTCTTCTTCTTCTTCTTCTTCTTCTTCTTCTTCTTCTTCTTCTTCCACCACCTCTTCTACTTGTTGTTGTTGATCTTCTTCTTCTTCTTCTTCTTCTTCTTCTTCTTCTTCTTCTTCTTCTTCTTCTTCTTCTTCTTCTTCTTCTTCTTCTTCTTCTTCTTCTTCTTCTCACCTGAACTTGGAGAAAAAGGAAGACTTGAAACTTGTTTATAAAAATATGAGGATATATTTTTATTTCATAAGAATACATTGTGTCGTGGCGGAGAATGAAGAGTGGGAGAGAGGTAACGAGAGCCGACAGACTGGTATGTCTCTGCTTGTCTCTCTGCGTGTCCTGTGTCTCTCTCTTCTTTTATAGGTTTCCAGCCACCACCTGCAGGCAGGTCAATATCCTGCCTACGACCCCTAAACACCCGGTGTGTTCGTTTCCGGTTCTGGACACCTTGCAGTCGATATCCTGTTTATCTTTCACCACCTGTGAGGGTCAAACCTCTGACCTCCGCCCACGGCCGCCTAAATATCCAACAGAGAGAGAGAGAGAGAGAGAGAGAGAGAGAGAGAGAGAGTAAGTAAGCATTAGCTCTTTGTATGCATGAATGTGCTCCCGTGTGCACATTAATAACTTTCATGAGTGGATACCTAAATCCAAGCTGAGGTTTTGTTACTATTGTCAAATTACAGAGAGCCATACAAACCTTTAGTTCACTCAGATTGTGTAATGGTTAGCACGTCTGCCTCACACGCGGAAGGTCCTGGGTTCGATTCCTGGTATGAGCGAAGAGTGTGTCCTACTATAAACCTTGTCAGAATAAAGTCCCGGTCTCGACCAGACTTGAAACTTGCAAGGACCACTAAGATGACGCATGCAAAAGAAACCGGGACTTCGTCAGCGAGCGTTTATACTCCAATGGGAGTTGTCACTTAAGAGACAGACGTTTTAGCCTTTGTACTTATTTATAGAAACCTTTCAGTGACATAGTCCAATGCCATTTCTTTTGGGCTATAATTTGGGCTAAAGGGATGCCAAGTGCGTGTGTATACTATTAAATGTTCTCTCCTGGTGTTTGCTAAATCTGATCTCGTGTCATACTAAGCTTAGTTTGATAAATATGAATATCCATGAAGAAAGGTTTTATTAAAAAGTGATTAAACTCGTTTAAGTAAAAAAGTTCATTGTTTGAAATGGTGGTTAGGAGATATGTTTATAAGCAAAATTGTTACTTTTAAGAGGAGATCATTATTACGGACGGAGAAACATACAGAAAAAGTCACACTGTTCATTGCATAGATAGATTTGAACTGTCTCACATGATGAATCAGAGACTGAACATGTTTTTAAAGCCAAGCAAAATGTCTGTCGAAATGGTACCGTTGACAGGAAGTTCAGATTATTCTGTCACAATGGATTTCTTTATATTATATTGTAGTGAAATTTAAACAGATCATAATTTTTAAACTTTACCAAGTCTAAAAAAAAACTGCCTCGTAAAGTACAATTCCTTATCACCAGTTGGAATTAGATAGGTAGGTGACCGACATTCCTGTTCAAAAGTATTCAAGAAAATGTGCAAATCTTGCAAATTTCTATTTTGTCTTGCTGAATTTTCATTTTTATCTTCCTGATTCTACGGTTCAAATAACAATGAAACGGTATCCTCTGAATATTGAATAACAAATGTGACTCAGAACAATTCTCAGATTATTCACTATACATGCATCGCTCACCAAGATTGCTTATCGTGTCTGTTCATTTGAATAAAGAAACCGAATTGTTTGTTGTTTTAGATCCAATTCTTCTTCCCTTTTTTGCTGTGGTTGTTATTATTGATAAGCACTAAAGAAAAGAAATTCGGAAAAGAATTTCAAAATTTTGAAAAGAAATTAGGGGGTTAAGCATAGTTGCTGCTAAGAATTTTACAATCAGCGCACAAAGGAAATTAATGTGCACACAAAAATTTAGTAACCTAAAATAATTAGTACTTATTAATTATGCTTACATTTATAAGTATAATAATATTATATTATAATAATTATAGTAATATGTTATGATTATACTTTTTAAAAATATTATCTTGGCTGTTTCTGTTAACTAGTTTGTTAGTTAAAATCTTAACTAAATATGTTACTTGGTAGAACACAAACATACTTGTATTATAATTAAAACATGCCAATACAGTTGTATTAGCCATGAGATTTAGGCAGTGCCAGAATTATTTTGAAACAATTTCAGGTTTACATTTGCTCAAGTATTCAGTGTGCACATACGTTTGTCATAGGAAAGAATTTCAAAACAAGATTTTTGCGCACACCGACTAATACTAATTAGAGGATTAGGGTTAGGGCTTTTGTTTTCGTGGCGGAGACCGACGGAAAAGACCCAGCATTTTAGGTCTTTCAAAAAGAAGATCTTACTCCACACTTTTGTTTAGGCTTCCGTGCTTTAAAATTGTTGACGTTAACTTTGGTGGGAACTAACAAAATAGACACAAAGTTATTTCTATTATGGAACCCTGTAGCATGCCTGCTGGGCATATCTGTAACGACGTCTACCGAATCAGAGTACGAAAACAAAGGCAATGCTTTAAAGAGAAAATCCATTGCAAGCGCGATTCCCTTTAAATTGGCGCTAATTAATCTTCCTGAAAAGAGTTATATTTGCTTGAGAAAAGTAACTACATGGTTAGCAGACGGTTCTTTGACAAAATGATTTCATACTAAACAACCATGTTACCCATTGGGTCACTAATCAGCGTGAGCGCGAATGCAGACCCCAACATATTATATTTTAGTTGCAAATCACCCGAACTTTTTGCATTCTTTAAGTTTGCATATTTTAGAGGTATCTTAATTCAATACCTCTGGCTACAATGCGTGTTTCAGCTTCCCAGAGGTTACACACAGATACACAAAATCAGACTTTTACTATTATATAGATATCGGTACAATGTCCTCCAATCTCCAATCTTGTTTCTTGACATTCCTGACTGTGAACCACGGAACTCTAGTTTAGATCTTTCGAAACAGTTTTTGAGACAATCTGGAATATGAGGCTGCCATTTATTCCATATGATGTTCTCGCAAACGACCAGAACGTTTTAAATTGACAGCTTTTCAGTAGAAACAAGCCTGAAAGTCAGACCATAGATGCGCTATTTAAACACGAGTTCAGTTATATGTTTAAAAAAATAAACACC
The DNA here is from genome assembly GCA_006491835.1 of Architeuthis dux. Taxonomy (NCBI): domain Eukaryota; kingdom Metazoa; phylum Mollusca; class Cephalopoda; order Oegopsida; family Architeuthidae; genus Architeuthis; species Architeuthis dux. The sequence goes on along the minus strand of VCCN01003439.1, from coordinate 3,169,940 downwards.
GCGATATGACATATGTTTAAAAAATAAACACCGCTATATGAGATATGTTTTAAAAAACACCGCGATATCAGATATGTTAAAAAAATGTCTTACCTTAAAAAACAAACGTCACAGTTTGATTTCGGGAATTGATTTTTAAAAAAAGAACACACAAATATTCTTCCGATATGTCGATATGTCGACTTGTCAGTCAATCAAACAGTGACAACGATCGCTGCTAGAGAATCTCGTGCATCGAAAAACCTTTTCCAATTGATAAAGAGTATTACGCTTTATGGCGTATATGTTCGAATATGTTCTATAGTTGACCCTTCTCTTGCATGACCATGCCCTCAAACACTGTAAATCTTTCATATCTACTAATACCAGCAGCAACATTAATTAAATGTGAAAATAGATAAACCAAATAAGATTAATAGGAAAATAATATTTTGACCGAACGCATTGTGCCCAGCTTAGCACAAGCAATATTAAAAGACAAAAAAATATTTTTTAAATTTCTTTCTAAATTTCTGAGATGAAAATTATTGTTATTGTACATATACAGAATCGCCCATAAATAAGTACACCCCTACCACTTTTTTTATAGAAAGTTAATTTTCTTATAAACCAAACATACGAGGATTTTATTACTTTTAGTGGAACATTACACAATAAAAACAGATATTATCAGGTATTTGAACAGAGTTGCAATGCTTGAAAGTTTGGTCATGAATAATACCTGATAATATCTGTTTTGATTGTGCAATGTTCCACTAGAAATAATAAAATCCTGCTATGTTTGGTTTATAAGACAATGAACTTTCTATTAAAAAGTGGTAGGGGTGTACTTATTTGTGGGCTATACTATATATTATATGTAATACTGTATACATATTACACTCGATGAAACGCCAAGAGAAGGAAGCGCAGCTGACTTAGTTACATATTTCCCAACGGTGTCAAAGATCAATGTTCGAGACCAGGTAAAAAGGATTTCGAATGCTGATTTTCTAGGAAAGCATGCAAGCCTTCCTTACTTAGAAGATTGACATAACTTAATCTCTCTCATCCTTTCTGCACCCCACTGGCATAGGCATGTACTAAGTTAAGCCTCGTAAATGTCATGTGATATCTTACGACCATAAAGCTCCAGACTCTAATCTCTTCCTAAACCAAAGAAAACGTCTCTTTTTTTTTATCTTAATTCGAAGTAACATTAAACGTGGAAGATAAAGAAAATCTGAAACAATTCCACAAGAGTAGATTGTCAGTGAAAGAGTTAAGGCAGGTATAATAGCCAGGGGAAATAACTCTGCAGCGTCTCGCTATCCTTCGGTACGCGTACTTATTTTACTTATTAGTTAATCCAGGCTTGTCTATCAGAAAGAGGGGTGCGGGAGGCGTAACGGATAGCAGCACCGAAAATGGAATCAGCACACAGAGTTCAAACACCGGCTATGACAGTTTGCGTTCACTTTGCACTAATACCCTTGGGAGAAGCAATAACGTATCTCTTCTTCCCCAGCTATGGGTAAATGGCAAGGCAGACTGGGCTCTTCAGCCTTGGTTGGCACTCCGTCTAAGAGAATTCAACCCGGGAAATTCCAATCCCTAACGGACTGCACCGAGGAAATAAACAGTCTGTTCAATGGGCAGAAAGGCGAGGATCAGCAACGTTTTGTGGAACCCAAAGAGCACGGCATGACACGCTGAGCATCCTGGTCATTCACGGCATCGAGTTATGTCTCCAGTCGTCCCCACGGTGTCTTGCTTCTGGACCCAGCAGGCAGGGACCAGACAGTAATGCTGATGACCTGTGCAACTGTCTCCCACTTTATCCAAATCAAGCGCAAGTTATGAATTCAGACCCTGCAGTGCAACTGCACCACTCAAGTCTGAAGCAATGGTCATCACCATAAGAAAGAAAAGGTATCCCATAAAACAAACAGGTCCCTAAGAGGCTGGACAGGGATAAATGCAGGAATGTGGCCTGATAACGGAGCTACAAGTTAGATCTTGTTTTATTTAAATGGGCTCTTTGCTTGCATCATTTGAGATCACTATGGCCGTTGCTCAGAAATATCATATTATTTGTCTATTTATTATTTTTAAAAATACCCCCCGCAATTTTAAATGCCAGTCGAAACCCAACGCCTTAC
>VCCN01003439.1:3065433-3075708 GCA_006491835.1 Architeuthis dux | reverse complement strand
ATATATATATATATATATATAATGTGTGTGCATGTGCATGTGTGTGCATGTGTGTATGGGTGTGTGTTCTTACTCTCCTATTCCTTTATACTTCTTTTTTAATCTTAATTTCCTCTTTATTATACATTTTTTTCTTACTTTTCCTTTACTTGTGAAAATCTCTTTCTCCATTCACCCTTCGCTCTTCGTAATTACCATCTGTCCCTTCCTCCATTTATTTATTCCTTTTCTTTCTTTCTCAACGTGAATTTAAAAATCCATCAAACTAAGAAGCCACTCCTTAATTTTATATAACAAATAACACTATTAAATGACGGCCTGCGCCTTTTAGCAACGACGCATTTCTACCTGAGAGAGCTCTTTAGAAATGTAGCCTTTAAGGACTTTGAAATCTTACGCCTATCTCCCGAGTTAAATGTTTATTGCGAAATGCTTTATCAATCCCTATTCACACTTACTGTCAACATACGCTTTAATATGTGAGAATCCCCAAAGTCCTTTTTATATTATTTATTGCTCTATATTATACCAAGGTTGTTTTAAGATTATAACCGAATACATAATGTCTATAATAATACTCGTATGACCTCTCTAGCGCCCTAGTAATTATAGACAGGGAACGCCGCTGGAGAGTGAAAAAACTCAAAGGAGCGGCATACATCAACACGTCGGTTAGTGGTATAAGTCAGACCTGTGCAATATTCAAGTCTATGCGGCTTTCACTGCTCAACAAGGACACGGTGTGTAAGTCCAGGCCTAACAAATAAATGAGTCAACGACATCTTCATCCTATGTTATAAACGTTGCTGCTATTAGAAAATTATGTTTGCTATCGTTACTTGACAGTACTGGAAAAGAGTCCCCCTCTTTACATTCGGATAGTACACCTGAAGAAGACAGTAGAATGGATCGGCTGAAAAGTCGTGTGAACAACTAAAACAACAAGCAGTCCGATTGTCCGAAAAGCTCTTTGAATGACCAAATACATCAACCATCGTCTTCCTCTTATCCTCCTCCTCTTCTTCTTCTTCTTCTTCTTCTTCTTCTTCTTCTTCTTCTTCTTCTTATTATTATTATTATTATTATTATTATTATTATTATTATTTATTTATTTCCTTGATTTGCGTTATCATACAATTATATACCAAGTCTTTCACCTGAGACCTAAGGCAAATGAAGGTTTTCTTAGAAAGTTATTGAGCATAAAATCTGGTCAAATTTGATAAAAACTATTTTCAATTTCAGTGTTCTGGGCGTTATAAATGTTAAAATTCTAAAACTTCAAAATTTCTTTCTGTGTATGTCTTCTGACATTTATGCCATTTTCAACATGACTAAATATATATTGCAAATCTTCTGTTGAAAACTCAAATCTTTAAAACAGGTTGTCAGAATAAGGAAAACACTTTAGCCAAAGACTCATTAAGCAACAAAGTTGGAAGAGGTATCTGTATTCACTCATTCATGTTTATCTGTCTGCCTGTCTGTCTGTCTGTTTGTCCACACAATATCTCCCAAAGTTCTCAATGACATTTTGTAGAAGGGTGAGCCATGGCCAAGGAAAAGATTAATAATTTTTGGGGTGGATCGAGGGATCTTTTTCAATTGAGAGTAATTTTTAAAATGTATTTTCATATAGTGCTATGTATTTACTCATGTTTGTCTGTCTGCCCACACAATAACATTTTGTAGAAGGGTGTGCCGTGGGGTGAGGAAGAATTGAATATATTTTGGGGCGGATCAAGATATCTTTTTCGATTGAGAGATATTCTTTTCATATAGTAAGACAATAATACGAAATATGTAAGTCAAAACTAGCACATTTACCTTCCCTGAATCGTAGCTATATATGAACTTATTTTCCCTCAGCGTCTAGTTAGTTTATGGCCTTGGCAAAAGTATGCCCTCTCTGAGTGCTCTCTAGCTAGTCCTTGTAGGAGTATCTTATTTGTGGGACAGTACAAAGAGATAACAGCCACATGATATCAAGTTTACTTTTTTGTATCTAGTTAATAATGTTTGTTATCATGTGTTCACTATGAAACAATTTAAAGAATGCTTCTTATTTCAAGTCAGAACAAAAAGTGCAAAATGTTGCTTCGGATTTAAACTATTGTATCGTTTCCACTTTCGCAGGCGACATTTTACAGCAAAACTGTCACCAAAACAATCAAAATAGGTTTCTTCAGTTTTCAAGTTGGTCCGACTGGCTATGTATGTATGACACGTACAGACCACAGTAATGGAGCAAGAGAGCTGGAAATTTCAACATTTACTCCTTATTAGCAAGAACATTTTTACCCCCCCCCCCCTGGGTGTGGGCAATTTACAATGTAAGTTTATACTAAATTGATCCCTAGTTTGTGTTCGCTTGTTTTTTGAAAATTTGAAAAAAGGTGAAAGAAGTAACTTATTCATTCGTCACCACTGTTTTTAATTGATCACCCCCAACACGGCATGCTGCCAAAAGATGTTGAATGAGGTACTCTCACTGCTACTGTGATATCACCTCCTGCCACTTCTGTTATTTTCTTTGTTTTGTTTATTTACTTCTACCAACGTTTTGTAGGATTATCTTATTTGAGGGACAGTGCAAAGAGATAACAGCCACATGATATCAAGTTAAAGAGTAATTAATCTAGATATGATTTTTTTGTAATTAACCCTTTATAGGGCACCCCTAAAAATATTTTAGATACCAAAACAACCTTTTTGTATGTTAAACTAGACCTAATTACAAGATATTTTCAGTTGCAAGTATTCTGATATTTTTTTGTTTATGGTGATGAAGTGATCATTGGTGCCTCGCCCAAAAAGTGACCAAACATGGAAAATATTAAAAAATTAAAAATTAAATTAGAAAGTTAAATAAAACATAGAATTAAAGAATAACATTCAATATAATGAGAACAGATATCAACAAATTAATATTGAGCAAAAAATAACATGTTGATTTGAAAATTTGATTGTGCAGGCCAAAAACAGGCTATTCTACTTGGGTGTGGTATGATTCCAAACAGTTTGTCTTTATTCAAGCACAAGTGTACTTAGCAAAACTTGCAGACCACATTGGTGTGGATTATATTGTTTTTGTGGCTACAGTATTTGCATGTGGATGACGGGTCCTCAGGTGATCATATATAGTCACTGTGTGTGTGTGTGTGGATTTTTGCGTACCCCTACTCTCTCAAGAATCTTTTAAAAAATGCCTATTCTCTAGTGTGTGTATTCCGTTAACCACTTAAATATGTATTAACCCCGTGTCGTTCCTTCCGTCCTTCTATCTATCCGTCTGTGTCTCCGCACACGATATCTCCAAATGTTCTCAATAAATTTCAATGACATCTTGTTGAAGGTTGGGCGATGGGCTAAGGAAGAATTGATTATATTTGGGGGTGAATCTAGGAATTCTTTTCGATCGAGTTAGTGTACGGCGTTGGCCAATGTATGCGCTCACTGAGTGCTTTTTTCCCTTTCATTTTTATGACGTTCACCGAGATAACTGGAACAAAGTTGATTTTTTTCGCCCTATTTAATTTTATGTAGACTGTGCCTGCTTTTTTCCCTGGATGGTCATTAATGCTGATTAATTAACCACTTCGGTCACGGTAACTTCGTCGATTAAGTGGAGCATAAATCTATGTTCATTCTGCCACACCTTCCTCTCCGATTCTCTACGCTATCTTTGTTTTACTACCTAGTACTAGTAGATTTAAGATATTTTGGAGGAATCTTTTAGATGAAAATGTTGTAGTTGTTAATAAAGTGTAAGTAATTCTTCTACTTAGCCTTGTCTCTTCTGGATACTCCCGTGAAGCTTTGAAAGGCGTTTGATTCGATCAACTCTAAAGTGCCAACCCTACCAAAAGTAACTTATTACGAGTGCTATAAAAGACTAGTAAAATACCCGTTGCTTTGCTAACGGTATACCAAGGGGTTGAAAGCTAAAGCACAGTAGTATCTGAAAAAGAAAGCTCATGGGAATTGCCTGAAGCGACCATCCCCGACACTTAACCAATTCTTCCGCTCACAGACACTCGAAAGCAAGTTCAATTCCACCTCATTATATTTCCTCACGTTTCTCCTTTTCTAGACGGCTGAGTTCAGCTTTTCTCCTTTAGTGAATATCTTTATGCTTTACTCCCTACCCTTTTGCGTACTTCTACCCTCTCTTTTGTTATTTGTATTGCGCTTCCATCCTCAGAACATCTCCCCTTCCCCCATACCCTTTAACGTAAAACAAGCAGTTTTAGAGACCGACGTGTGCGGACTCATTACTTATTATAATATAAATTTAGATTGTCCTTAATGTTAAAATAAGACATTTCTAAAATACTTATTCATGTGTTTTAGTTAACAAGCCTCACCTTCCAGGCATAGATGAAGTGTAGCAGTCGGGAAGACTTAACTGGACCGGAAGTAGATCAATCATCTGAGTGAATGAATTTCAGTGACCCGCCCTGTCTATAATCCACATCATAAAGTGACATGTCAACACATTTGGACCAAGGAAAATATTCTCTATCCGTCTCCGGGGATTGATATACTTGTACAGTTTATTCCGAAGCAAATAAGATTTGGTGCAAGTAAAGAGAACAAAGGAAGAACCCAGCGTCCCAAGAGGGAAGTAAGTTCTCAACGAAACAGAGCGATTCACATTTTCTTTCTTTATTAAAAACAAAAGCGGACGAAGATGATGCATCCCACCTTTTCCCCCACTCTTCAGGGCGATGGGAGAGGAGCTGGAGAGAGTTGCACATTTGGTCGACATATGAGCGGGGCCAACAGATGTAACATCTCTAAGAGTCGGAACTCGCTTTTGTGTTTCGTCAAGAAAACAGACGATAATCGTTCTTTAAATATCGAATCTGTACGGGCTTTTCTTCCCCGATACACGTTAACATCAACATTTATCCATTTCCAGAGTCGCTAAATACTTCTCGTGTTTTCTTTCTTACCTTTTTTTTGGTTCATTTTTGGTCCATTTTTGGTCTATTTTTATGACGTTCACCTAAATAACTGGGAGTAAGTTGATTTTTTCGACCTATTTATTTTTATGCTACCTTTGAGTCTGCTTTTTTTGTCCTGGTGGGTCATTAATGCCGATATCTGTTTATACTAATGGTAGCCCACGGATTATTCGATGATACAGACAATAGGAGAAGTTACTCTGCGTTAAGAGCTTGTTTGTTTTTGAGGTTTTTGAGGGCGTGTCCGAGTAGGATTCTCTATCAACACCGAACGTCGGCTTGTGGGTATTCCGTTCTATTTTCGGTAGTCACTGATAATCTTCAGTTAGATTAATGTTTCTAATGGTTACAATCTGGTGATGCTCAACAATTCTTTGTTATTACATTTTTCTTACCAATCAAGTGTGATTTGAACTGCGATGGGGATATTTATACGTTTAGGAAGGTGCGTGTATTTATGTGTGATAGTTTTAGACTCGAAAAGCGAGAAGCAAACATTCGATTAGAAAGATTCTAAATTATGCGGAAAGAATTCTGGAATAAGGAGACTAAAGTGCCTTTTCCCTAGGCAGGCTATTTCTTCGTTAATATTAGATGACTGGATCCTTTCCGGACAGATCTCGTAGATGCTAAGTTTCTTTAGAAAGAATTGCTTGTTCTGTTTCGGACTTTCTAGCAAAAGAATTCAATTAGATGCAGTAAGCGGAAAATACCAGTTATGAATTAAGTTTCCTTCTGTGGATGGTTTTCGAGTAGAAGGGTGTGGTGAAAGTGAAAGATCTTGAGCTTGAAATGTGCTGATAATATCTTTATTGGGTTCCCCCGCCTGATCCCAGGAAATGAATCATTAAATAATCTTGTAATAGCAGAAGCATCTCTGTTGGTTGACAACCGTTTCCCTAAATCGTGAAATACGACCTGACCTTTGTCTGCATGAAAAGTAATGTTAACATCGCGGATTTTACAAGAAAGAGGTTACTCTAACCCAGAGTTGCCATTTTTGTCCAAGTTCGGACATCGCGACCGTTTTTCGTCCTGTATGTCCGAATAAAGATTTTAAGAATTGGATATCCAAAATTGTCCGATTTAAGGCCCCACTCAGCGTTGCCAACTTTGATATTTTATATCTAAATTTAGATATTTTTTGTTGCGTTTAGATATAAGAAATATCAGATATCAGTTCTAGCAACTTTTAGCTATTTATTTTCATTATTGTGATATTAATATGGCTGCTTTTAGCCACAATTAGCTATTTTTAGCCATCAATTTTTCTGGCCGATTTGGAGCAGGGCTGAACATATTTGTGTCCAATTTTGAGAAAACTAATCTGGCAACCCTGCTCTAACCACAAACTGCAGAGGCCACAGGCAGGAAGACATAGTTGGCATCCAGCCTCCCGAGGCGCTCCACTCCGGATCTTTTACTCCCATGGCCTTTCCTTCTCCTGTCTCCTATATCAACAAGGCAGTGGAAGGCATCATCCAATGACTACTGAAGCAAGAACTACACAATGATTATATTAATGTTTCTGTTCGTGAAATTTTTATATAAAACTTGGTACATAATACAAAAATAATGATAGAATATACTATCAGATCGGCAGTATCTGTCCAATACCGACAAGGAAAAGAGTCTTTTGAAAAGGGTCAAACTTCACTCCAACTTCTATTCCGACTGAAGATGATTACTGCAACTTTTTTATTGTATATATAATGAATAAATTCCTAGGTATGTAAGACTTGGCTCGGTCGGTAAGAGAACCGCCTACTGATCGTGATTTCAAATCACGGTAGGGAAATGTTAATTTTATATATCGGTTTGGTTTAACGTGACGGCAGAGACACACAGTGAAGAGTTTACTCCCTTGAATTAGGTGAGGATTGTTCTTGTCGCTCTTGTTCTTGTTGTTACGGTAAAAAAACAAAGTCAAGTCCAGCCTCCGACTTGGACTAGAGTTTGATCATATATTGTTAATCCATATAGTGTGTAGGATGTGTTAATTTTCGTATCTTGTTAATCCATATCATGTGAAAGGATGTGTTAATCTATGTAATAAACCGGGATGTGTTAATCCACAACATGTGGCGGATTGTATTGAACAATATCATACGAGAGAGGGAGATAGATAGAGAGAGAGCGTAAGAGAGTGGATATGGGGGAAAACGAAGAAATTTTCCCAAGGGAGTATGACACTCAAATAATCTTGTGTCGAAAAAAGGCTCCAAATGTCCAGAGTAATGGTGTGCATTCGACGGAAACAGACCATGAAGCACGTACTTTTTGATATCACAGAGAACGGAAATGTATGTAAGTCAGAAAAATAAATAAATAATATAAAAGAGGGGCGGTGAAAGTTGGTAGAATCGGATCTGTTAGCACTTGCGATAGATGTGAGGGAGATGGCCCGAACGATGTTAAACAGCTGACAGAATTTTTCATTTAAGTGTGTGTGTGTGTGTGTGTGTGTGTGAGAGAGAGAGAGAGAGAAGAAAGAGTGATGACGACGACGACGATGATGATGATGATCGTTTTGTGATCACAATGGGCAGCTTAGTGTGGCCAACTCAAAAAATATTTTCGCGCTAGTTTGACTACTAAAAAGCGCTAAATTATTTTAAATTGCAAAAAATGGCCAGAAACCACCAGAAAGACGCTAAAAGTGGTCAAAAATAGCCAGAAAATGGCCAAAAATGTTTTAGGTAAAAACGCGCTAATTTTGCGCTTTTTGCACTGCAAAAACAAGAAACGCGCGAAATCTAGCGCGAAATCTAGTGCGAAATCTAGCGCGAAACGCGCTAAATTGGCAACACTGGGGCAGCTTCGTCTGTAATTATAATGAGACGAGTTTTCGAAAAACACTGATGTATGTATTAAACTATATAATTCTTTGATAAAACACCAATGTAATATAATAATTCTTGTTTTCTCCTTAAGGCCGGTGATCATCGTCTTAGTGGTAGGACCGTCGAAATACAATTCCGAATCTTCAGACACGATGATGATAATGGGCGTATTGTGATCACATTAAGTAGAGTTTTCAAAAGAGACCAATGTATTAAACTTCTTCATTCTTTGACACAACAACAATCTACTTATATAATACGCCCGGTGATGGTATATATTTTCTGTCTGTAACATTAATAAAGAGAGATAACTATTAAATGTTAATTATAGAGTAGCCTCCCTATTTATTTATTATTTTTTTTTGCAAATGTGTAAAAAAATCCCGGTTCATTCTGGTTGAACATAAACAAGACTAGCATTCGAAGGGAAATTACGAATCACCGCCACCCATATATGCTGTGTTGGGGGTGATCAATTAACAAGTTTGAAAAAGGGGTGATCAATGAATAAGTTACTTCTCTCGCCGTTTGGGCTGTGATCACTAAAAAAAATATGAATTTTCAAAAAACAAGCGGGCACAAACTAGTGACCAATTTAGCATAAACTTACATTACATATTGAACCCACTTCTACAAACTTATTTAGGGGAGGGGATTTAAAAAAGAATATTTCCCTACTCATTGAGGGAGTGTGTGTGCAAAATTTCAAGTTTCTACTATGAACGGTTAGGGCTGGGAAAAGTTCGGGTACATAGAAACATATAAATGTCAGAACACACGAATGACCTAAATCCAACAATAAACCAGTGCGGTGATTACAAATGTAGAGTAACATAATGTTTTTGATATTTTTTAAGTACAGTGCAATTGCAAATTTGTTTAAATACAACAGTCATTTTTTACGGCATAGGTCAATTAGTGTAATATAACACTTCTTTATTATTATTGGATGAAGTATTGTAACACAGCACTTTTCTTCGTAGGCCAGTGATCGTCGTCTCAGTGATAGGAGCGTCGAGATAAAACGGCGTGTTTATAAATCACGATGATGATGGTGGTAGTGGTTATGATGCTGATGATGAAATCAAGAGAAAGAAAAACCTGATAACATTTTTTTTATTAAACGACGTATCTCGACTCTGGTGCCCTTCAGTCCCTTCAATCATTATTTTCGTCGTATTTTCTTTACATTTACTTAAAGTAACAAATACGCTGAAAGTACGGAAATGTGAACATCCCATAGCAACCATATGAGGCACATTATCGGCCACTTGCTGTGTTATGTAGTTGTTCTCTATTACAATATACCCGCTGGGTGTACGTGCCTGTCAGATTGAGGATAGAAGACTTGAATTTGAAAAATAGCTTTTTTTCTTCATAGGCCGGTGATCGTTGTCTTAGTGGTAGGACTGTCGAAATACAACCCCGGCATCTTTATACATGATAATGGTGCTGCTGCTGATGGACTGAGGAGAAAGAAAACCTGGTAACTTTTATTTTATTTTACGACATATCTCGCCTCTGAATCGACAAGTCCGTTCAATCAGATTTTTTTTTTCGCTGTTTATCTTTTATCATTTACTAGAGTAAGTTTTACAGCCAAATCACATTGGATACACCGGTTCTCGTGAGATCCCCGAGATTAAGCAACGTCGAGCCTGGTCAGTACTTAGATGGGTGACCGCTTTGGAATACCAGGTGCAGTTATATATGTAGCCGAGACAAGGGCGGTTGATGCAATAGACGGCGTAAGGGCACTACTTACTTTACTAGACTTTATCTACGGGCCGTAGCCAGAAGCGATTTTGACCGGCCCGTGAACAAATATTGGGATACTATGCTTACTTTTTATGTTTTAAAATGTCTTTGTGTGTTTTTGATTGAAATGATTTTCTAGCCAGCGTTATTCATTGATTTGAGGCAAAACATAAGTAGATGTATTTAAATGGATAATTCACGTATTTCAAGCCATTTATTTGGTCCACCGTCCACTCATTAAGGCATGATCCGGCCCGCAGGGACAAAAAGGTGGCCGACCCCTGTACTAGATTAACGACAATTACGCTGAATGGTTGAGTACGAAATGTGAACATCCCATAGCAACCTTTGTGGCACATTATCGGCCACTTGCTGTGTTATGTAGTTGTTCTCTATTACAATATACCCGCTGAGTATGCGTGCCTGTCAGATTGAGGATAGAAGACTTGAATTTGAAAAATAGCTAAAGCGAATAAATATGAAATGTGAAATATTTAGGTCCATGGTGCCACTATGTCTGAGAGCCGAAGAAAATCTATAATACAATACCGCTCATCTGATGATTAACATATAAATCATTTTTAACTTATTTCCGTCGGAAATTATAGTCAAAATAGTGAGGTTGGCAAGTTTATGTATACAACTACAAGCTATATCTCTCCTTGTATATAAACACACACACACACACACACACACACACACAC
>VCCN01003439.1:3046208-3060303 GCA_006491835.1 Architeuthis dux | reverse complement strand
TTATTATTATTATTATTATTATTATTATTACAACAAGTTGACATTGACATATGTATTGAATTATAAAGCGATTACATAAGAAAAGAGAAATAACCAACTCACTGACAAGCTTCAACTGACAACTGTATGGAACAAGAGATCTTGGCACTTGAATGAATTTAAAATTTGTAGCAATAATTATGGGAACAACAGGTGTTACATAAAAGATGTAAGTATGCAGTGGGTCTTTTTAGGGACATCAATAAAGTCAAAAGGAATTACAATGCCTGGGAAATGAAAAGGAAACGTGTCCTCTTTTGACAAACAAAATATACAGGTCTGGTTGGTTACTCAATAGAAACCGTCTCGTGATCATCATCTTTTAGCAGCAGGCCGTGTTGGGGGTGATCAATTAAAAGTTGGAAAAATAGTTACTTCACTCATCTTTTGAGAAACAAGCATGAACGCTACCGGGCACAAACTATTTAGCATAAGCTTACATTGCAAATTGAACCCCCACTAAAAACAGTTTTGGGGAGGTGGGGGATAAAAAAAAAGGAACTCTTTTTTGTAGACATAATAAGGAGTAAATGTTGACATTTTCAACCATATAGCTCCATTGGTGGGGCCAGTGCGTATGATACATACATAGCCCGCCAGCCAGCTAGCCAGCCAGACAGACAGACCAATTTAAAAACTGTAGAAACCTATGTTGACTGTTTTGGTGGCTGCTTTGGTTGACGGTTTCTAATTAGAACAGGGGTCTCCAATCTTTTTTGCACCGCGGACCGGTTTGATATTGACAATATTCTTGCAGAACAGCCAACGGGGTGGGGGTAATCACTACCAGAATATAGGTGATAAGTCACTTATAAGTGGTTAATGCACTAAATTTCATTTCTAAAAGGGTTTATCTAACGAATCTAATATTACTACTAGTGAGCTCGGATAGTGTAATGGTTGGTCCTGGGTTTGATTCCCGGTATGAGCGAAGAGTGTGGGAAACTCTTCATTAGGACAAATTTCCCTATGTACTCAGCAGCTAATTGAGTACAGATGTGTGATTAGGATGGCTGTATCCCTTCGGCGGACTTGCATCCTGCCAAGGGGGTGGTCATAAAAACTTGTAAGAATACAAGTCTTGGTCTCGACTAATGCTGACGCATGCAAAGGAAACGGGGACTTCGTCACTGGCCGCTCATACTCCAAAGGGAGTTGTCTCTTAAGAGACGGGCATTTTACCCTTTTTTGAATACTACAATAACAAATATGGCGCCGAGCGTTCGAGTAAAGATAGAGAGTCAGTTTTATGGTCAGATTTGATCTGGGGCCATAGAAATCTCTTAGCTCAAGCGGCAGAGCAGCTGGTTTGGATAACCAGACTTCCCAAGGCAAAAGGAATGTGAGTTCGAGTCTCACTGAGAGCTTATCCTTTATTTCCGATCCGTAACTAACGGTCGTAGAATGACGGTCTGAGTAAGTGCGATGAAAAGCAACTAAAATTAAGATGCAAGAAATACCAATAAGAAAATTAGTAATGGTTAAGAATAAAATACTTTTGAATTATGCAAATAAAATATACAGGAGAAGATAAACTAATAATAACAGGCCTTGTTAGTCACTCAACATAAACCGTCACGTGGCATTCATCTTCCCGAATTTTAGTTTCCCGAACACAGTTATCCCGGACGTTGATTGGCCAATTCTTCACTTGGTCGACTTTTCATTTTCCCTACTGTTTATTTGCTGGAAAAACAAAGGAAGACAATTTGAGTTAACTTTTTTTCTCCAAATTAGGGCGATGGAAATAACTGCATCTATTGTAAATGTAGTATTTATTTACGATAACATTTAGTATTTACAATATATATCGTGTTTAAGATTTATGGGAAAAAAGTATTTTATGTATGTACGATCCACCGTATGTTGTTTAGAATTTTAAATTATTTTGATACGTTAATCCAAACACCTGAAAAAATTTTAAATTCTTAAAAAATTAAAATTTTTTAAAAAAATCTTGCTTTTTCGAACGAAGTTTTAAAAATCAAAAAAAATCGCAAGTAATTGTTGTGCTTTCTTTAAGTTTTTCTTTTCACACGTGAGGCAACACGATATTAAAATGACGAAAAAATAAATAAATAAGTGAATTCATCAAAGAAAAACGGTAGTTTAATAATATTAATAAATGATACTTTTACTGCTTCACTTCACGCGGCTAAACCATACAATTACATATTTAATGTTAATCCAAATACCTCAAATAACATGAAAATAAAATTCATTTTATTGTAAATACTCAATCGAGAACAATAAAACCTTTTTTTTCCGTACATGTGGATCGTACATAAATAAAATCCTTTGTTTTCATAAATCTTAAACACGATATATATTGTAAATACTAAATGTTATCTTAAATAAATAGATGCATATTTTTCTATCGCACTAATTTTAGAAAAAAAAATAACCGGTGTTTTTGCAAAAGATAAAGTATGAAAGAAAGGCCTGTTCAGTGACTCAAATTGTCTTCCTTTGTTTTTCAAGCAAATAAACAGTAGGGAAAATGAAAAGTCGACTAAATGAAGGATCGGCCAATTAACGTTCGGGAAACTAAAATTCGGGAAGATGAACTAGACCCTTTTGACAGCATACCGTTTTCTCCAGAAAGAGCAACACAGAATTGTTTGGCGCTGATTTTGATTGATTGGCATCTAGTGTTTCCATCCAGGTCTGAACAGAGGCGGTGGGGGGGGGGGGAATTGGCATGGACCTACGATTTTGAGAGGTCCTACTCCCCCTGGTAGAGGCAAAGGGATACCCTTTGGTATAAAAAATATTGATATTATAAAGAGTGTCAAGGGGGCACAATATTGATATTTTGAAGAGGATTCATAAAAGATTGATACCGATAAATTCAGAATAAATATGAATGTACTATTGCATTTACTTATTTTTATTACATTATTGTACTCAATAAAGTCTTATATACATTTTGAAGAAAATTGCTTGCCATTACATTTTTATAAATCGTTCTAGTACTTTGATTCAGTTCTGTTACTTGTAAGTACATCATGTACACTACATGTACATGTATATATCCATACATAAATCATATGTATTTAGCACAAAAATACGTAATGAGCAGTTTGAAATGGGGCCTACATTTCCCATCTGGCCTGGGCCTATTACCAGCTTCACACGGACCTGTTTCCATAGGAAAGGAGATCCGTGCAAATTAGCGCACAATTCTTCTTCTGTTATAGATTAAATGCCGTTTTCCTTCAATTGGTAGTCACATTAAATAAATGATAACGTCTAAGCCTTGGAAATTAAAGACTAATAAGTATCTGTACAACGAAATCAAACATAACACATTTTATAGGCACACTAAATCAGTAGGAGTATAAAGAATTTTCAGTATTAAGTGTTCTAACGGCCGACTCAGTATCGGATATCATAATATAGGTCAATAAGGCCTTTCTGTCATTTAACTGTTAGCCTTAAAGATAGAAACACAGACCAATCAGACCGAAACAAAAGGTTGTTTTCCATTTATAGTTTTATTTCATTGTGACAAATGAAAAGCCGTTTTTTTATCATAGAGAATACTACTAAAAGAGAATGATTTACCACTGTCAACACGGCTAGAGAGGTCTATGTATTCGGTCGTGTCTGCCCGTCCGTCTTTCTGTCTGTCTATCCACACGATATCTCCAAAAGTACTCAATGCATTTCAATGAAATGTTATGGCAGGGTGGGCAATGGGGGTAAGGAAGGGCTGGTGACAGTTTGGGTCGGATCCAGGATTTCTTTTGATTGAGAGATATTTTTCCGGTTTCTTTTCATACATTTATATATACACTCACGACTGTTCACCCGATATCACCAAAAGTTCTCAATGAATTTCAATGACACTTTGTGGAAGGGTGGACAATAGGATACGGTAAAAGTGATTAAATTGGGGATGATCCACTATTACCTCTCCTATGTCGTAGTTATATGTCCACACCGCATAATATCGCTAGAAATTCATGTCGGTCCACACGATATCTCCAAAAGTACTCAATGAATTTCGATGAGATTTTGTGGAGGGGAGGACATAGGCTAAAACACAAGTGATTACATTTTGGTGCGGTTCCATGCACAAATACCCCCCCCTGGGTCAATGTAAATAGAGATATAATTCGTTATTATTGGAGGTTTGGGGGCCCTTAAAAGCAACGGTGTCTACCCAAGAAGTTTTCAAGTACGAATTCAAATTAGGACATAAGATGATGATAACGTCAACTAAGCATCTGGAGTGAACACTACCACAGTGTGATAGGTTCAGCGTCGTTTCAATAGGTTTGGGTCTGGAAATAGTGATACCAATGATAAAACCCGAGGGAGACCCAAACATGTTCCTAATGATGGAGAATCAGCGACAGTAGTGGCCAATGACCCACGAACAACGGTTCAAGCACTTTCTAGAGACTTTAAAACTTCAACAGCAACCAAATCACGTAATCTTAAGGTAATAAGAAAGGTTAAAAAGATGGAAATATGGGTCCCATATGAACTTAATGACAGTGTAGACCCCATATCTCTCAGTTGACTGTGTCTAAGCTTAAAGAATAAGGATAAGAAGTCTTGCAGCATCCTCCATATTCACCAAACATTTCTCCTACAGATTATCATCTTTTCAAGCATTTTGAACTCTATAATAAAAGATTCAATAATAGGAAAGCCATAATTCTTTCTTTTACTGACCACTAAACCTAAATAATTTTACATTATTCTATTTCACATTATCATTAGGGGATCGTTTTAAAAGGTTATTCCTCCAAATGGGTAACATTTTGATTAAATATTTATTTGTTGTTTATATCATCCTTCATTTTATCATCCAAAAATTACATTTCATATATAACAACCTATTAGGTTGTTATATATGAAATGTAATTTTTCAGCCATTTTCAAGAACGCCGTTATGTTGAACAAACAACCTTAAATGTATTGTTTATAACTTTGAGAAGGGTCATTAACATTCCAACTTTTGTTCGGGCGATCGAATCTCTTCTTGCCATCCATTCTTCAGCCCTCGTCAGGCATATAATGTAAATGAGGCGAAAAAAAGCTGTGGTCATTAATGTACCAACTGGAACAATCCATTTTCGGTAACGGTAGGTTCACAGACATAATCATACCGCCAACCGAGCATTCAGGCGATTCCAAATTACACACGGGGATTTTCCCCAACATCTGCTTTGCTAAGCAAACAAGACTACATGATGCTGAAATCCGTACTAGACCGACTAAAGGCATAAGTCGGGCTTGTACGGTAGTAGAATGGTCGGTCTAAATGTTGTGTTGACAACATCAAAGATGGGAAGAAGAGAATCAATTGTCCAAACAAAAGTTGGAAATGTCAGTAAGACAACATCTAAATACAATTGAAGAAATCTGTGTGTGTGTGTGTGTGTGTGTGTGTGCATCACGATTACTCGACAACTAGCCATTGCACGAAGTTGACATTCGCCAGATATAGTTGTCAGCACACAAGGCAGTGCAGATTTGAAACATTATAGATATTTATCTAAATTTAGATATAAAATATCTAAAATCGCAACACCGAAGAGAAGTAACCGAAATACCTCGAAGCCATAGTTTCGTGCGACGAACGAAAAATTATTTTACCTGAAAATTATGACAAGCTGCTCCACGCACCATAAAGTCGGGTCCCTTCCAAACATGCACCTTTGGAACGGGAACTGCTCTAGTATACCTAACAGCAACTAAACTCTACACACAACAGAGTCCGCCTGTCTTAAAATTCAGCTTTTACTTCGTTTTGAACATCAACCTCTGGCGATGCTGGGAAATATACAACCACCTCAGCCACTACGCCCATCTTCAGTGAATCATGTATGCACACTAGGGGTAAAATAACCCATGCATGGGATCAACTTGATCGATCTATTGGCTTTAGATACTAGACTCGTCGATTGTGTACTTTATATGAATAATATATGTAAGCATTCTTTCGCTCGGGAGCAAGCCTTTATACAGGTCTCCCCCGGTATCCAAAAGTAGAGCGTTCCTATGAAAACGTAAGCCAAAAGGGCGTAAAGCGAAGAAGCAATTACCATTAATTTATATTGGAAATTCTTTTAGCGTGTCCACTAGACTGGTGTTTAGGAGAGAGAGGAAGTGGTTGCGCGCTGTGTCTATAACGGCTCGGTGCAAAACAGATGCTGAAAGCTATTTTCGCCCCTTTTTTTAACAAAGGCGAAAAATTGGCGTAAAGTGAAACTTTCGAAAAGCGGGGGAGATACCTGTATATTTCATTGCCATGATAATTTCGCATTACTGACTGAAATAGATCTGAATAGTTAGGGGCGTTTCTTTCTCGGCCAACATTAGAGTGGTGTGTGTATACATGCAGGAGTGTGAATGTGGGGGGGTGTAGAGGTGTGTATGCGTATTTATGTGTGTACGTGTGCGTTGTAGGCGTTGTTATGTATCTAATGCAAATATTTATAAAGCAGACACTACTAGTATACCCACATATTCACCTGATGCAATTAAAAATCGCATTTCTCTTTCTAGGAATGCAATTTAAAACTGTACTTTTCTTTCCTTGTGAATTGCAACACTAAACCGTATTCTCTCCTTGTTAAAGACCTAGATGGCCTCTTGCGCGTTCGTCGTGAAAAAAGCCCCGTAATCTAGATCTGCAGGTGAGCAGCGAATAGATTAAAAAGAAAACCAAAACGCAGAAAAATAAAAAATAAACTAAATAAACTAAGAAACAAGAACAAATGTGGAGAAAGAGTCACCTTCTCACCGCTGTGTGTGCTTGGGTAAGACAACGACCGGAATGTGATACTGTACACGTCACAATGACGTGTTATTTATGTCACCACGCAATGCTCGACTCCGTCTGCCGTTTCAGATTTAATCGTCCCACTCTTAAGGTAACCTTTTTTTTCTTCTCCTATTTTTTGCCTCTACTTTTCTTTTCCTCCTATTTTTGTTGTATTTATTTCACCGCACTCATCATCCGGCGAAAAGAAAAAGGAAACGGTGTGCCTCGGTATGAGA
Organism: Architeuthis dux; assembly: GCA_006491835.1. Classification (NCBI taxonomy): domain Eukaryota; kingdom Metazoa; phylum Mollusca; class Cephalopoda; order Oegopsida; family Architeuthidae; genus Architeuthis; species Architeuthis dux. Next base: position 3,053,244 of record VCCN01003439.1, on the reverse strand, counting down.
TCGTCGGAGCGTGTTGCGTCGGACGTCTGGCGTGAACTCTAGATTTCAGCCGATTCGAAATGAAGCAGAAGTAGTATAACCTACATCAGCGTAACATGCAACCCCGAAATAACGTTTTGAGCTAAAGTCAAGGACGGTACAGGGGTTGATGTGGGCTATTTGTCCAACAGGAATACTACTGAGCGTATTTACACCTTTTATGAAGACTTAAGGTTGCTCAACACAAGGAATTTGACCAACGCCCACATATAGTTTTTAATCATACTTTGTCATAACTTATCACATATATCATACAAAATGAGCGTAGGGTGATTGACCTTAGCTAAAGTGGTATTTATTTCCGTTCCCACAATGGGAAAAATGTGACACAAGGTCAGTAATTTATTGTCGTGAATTCGTATACCAATTTGATACAGAACAAGACTGTACGTCATTTTTTAAAACCTGGCACTGCCACGGACGAGGTAACTCGTCTTAGCAAGTCGTCAATCCAGAGCCACGAACGAGATAACTCGTCATAGCAAGTCGTTAGTCCAGTTCCACGGACGAGATAACTCGTTATAGCAAGTCGTTAGTTCAATGCCACAGACGAGATAACTCTTGCAAAATGGCGAAACCCTACTAGAAACTGTAAAGCATGTTTGCAAAATGCAAAACGGCGAGAGAGCAGATATGCACTGAATGTAAAGTGGCCTTATGTGTAAGGTCTATGTTTTAAGATATTTCATGTTCGTTCGAATTATTAAAATATTTTACTTTAACACAGTTATGTATATATTGCATTTATTAGATATTTTGTTGTACATCAGTTGATGTGTATGTAAATAAAACCGTTTTAAACATGCAAACATTTTCATCCATTTTTATGAGAAAAACCCAGCACAGAAGAGTTACAACGTTAAAAAATAATATGGCGACGAATAGGTTATGGACTTCCATATAAATGACCTGGTTACTTCGGACTTAGCCACAGATATCAGAGTGTACCAATGACCCTAACCGTCTTAGTGCAATGAAGCGGTGCAGTTTAGGGAACAGATCACCAGTAAAATATTATTATATGCCTTGTCAGAAGACTGATCACGAAATATAAAGAAGCTGAAGACGAAGTACTATAAAAAGTGATAAACTCAGTTTAAGCAACATTTTTAGAACATTCTTTAGAACATTTTATTTTAGTGTGAAAAAAAGTATACAATCTGTATATACAAGCACACAACATAACAATCATATTTACACAATACCTAGGGCCTTAAACCTTTGCGGTGGTGTAATAAACATCATAATTCTTCTTAAAATCATTTGCATCTGTTGATAGCACTAAATACTCCGGTAATCTATTCCAACGTCCTACTACTCTATTGCTAAAAAATAATTTTCTGATATTCAATCTACTTCTATTTGCTTCTACCGTATATGTGTGGCCCCTCAGTCCCCTATACCCATTCTATTAAAATATATATCAGGGTTTACTACTTTTAAATTGGCGTATTGCCAATTGATAAAAAGTTAAGGGGTGGATTATTCCAAATATAGGCGGTTTTCTTTTTTTCTTTTCAGAACATCACAGCTTGGCTCGTTTATAAAATAACTTTTAATTTTGGCTTGAGCCAAAGATATTTGGCCATCTTGTTAGATTTTAGAGCAAGAACAATTCTATTCTGAACTTCTTACGTCCGGCAGCACCAATTTCGCGAGACCTTTGGCAACAACCAGAATTACAATTTTAGCTATTTGTGATCTAAATATGGAGTTTTTATGGCTGTTGTAATGTGAAAAGAATTATTCTCCAATTACCAGCGAGGAATTTAGCTTTATAAATAAACTAGCTGGGGTACCTAGCGTTGCCCGGGTAAACAACATTAGAAAGCTAATGATATTTTATAGAGATTTCATGAAATCAAATAAGGGAGGGGGCACTCGCCCTTTAATCTTTAAGTGTTTCTCAAAACTGATAAATTTCCAGAAGGTTTGAAGGTCAGCTAGATGGAAAGCATATAACATTGAGAAAAAAATCTTTCTTTGTTGGAGTTTGAACTCGGTACCTCGATTACATTTTCCGTATTTATAACCATTCGACTATTAAGTGAACTTAATGTTGAAGTCTACGAATTATTGCCCCAAAAGAAATTGTAAAAAAAATAGAATTGACCCCTCACATGTATGTAGGTTCAAATAAATGGTACAAAACCTTCCCCAGCTGATGCTAATTCAAAATATACATATAGTTTTTTTAGAAAATCCCAAAAGAAAAAATTTGAAAAAAGACATTTTAGACAGTATTTTTCAGAAAGCGCGAATGCAGATCAAAAGGAAATCGACGAATTCTTTTTGCAAAATTCGTCCTAAAAATGTGTGTAGGTAAAATGAGACCTACTGATGTCGAATATATCTTTGCTTTTCCTCTGTGATTCGTAGTTCTCGACTTTTGAGAATACAAACGTACACACTTTACTACTTTATAATATACACTAGATGGGCTAACCGGTGTTGCCCGAGGCTAAAATCTCTAAATCTAACAAAACAGGAAAGCAAATGATATTTTATAGAGATTTCATGGATCAAATAAGGGGGTGGAGGGGCGCTCTCGTACATCCTCTCCCCTCACTGGTTAGGCCACCACATACTCGGCAGAACAACGCAGGCCAGTCCGGCATAAGCACTGAGAGAAAGAAAAATTCACATCCGCGGTTACCTATGACAAATGGGAATCAAGGATGCAGTTTTGCATTATAGCTATATTGTGAATAGAACGCCCTCTTATAAAATTCATAATGAACATTTGAGTGTTATTTCTAATTGTTTTTATACATCTAGTTTGTTGTTTTCTGAATGGCTAGTTGATTCGTCCAATGGATGTCCATGCTTCATGTGGGCGTGTTTTAGGTATTTTGTTGTTATGCGATTGGCTGTTTGGTCCCTCCAATGGGTATCTATGTTTTATTTTGGGCGTGTTTGTATGTTTTATCTGTGTTTGCCGGTTCATTAATCTATCTGTTTTATGGTTCTGAAGTTGTTAAACCGGGTAATGTTTTTTTAAACATCTTATCTCTTTTATGGTTTTGCAGTGGTGATTATTCCAGGGGATTCGTCCCTTAGTCTCCATTTTTATCTTATATTCTGTCTAGCTAAAGCTCTTTATCTAGAGTCTGGCTCTGATACTATTGCAATTTTTTAATTTATTTTTTTATTTTATTATTTGTGTATTTTAGTTTCTTATTTTGTCTAGTTATTTTTGGTATAATTTTTTATTATTTTAATTTATCTCTTAGTTATTTTTGGTATAATCTTTTTATTGTTTTAATTTTATTTCCTATGTTTATTTTTACATTAATTTTAGTTTTCTTTTTTCACTCTTTAAGGATATCATCCGCTCCGCCCATTTGCCCCTTATTAGCTACTAATTTGTTGTTTATGTTATTATATTTTTAATTTTTATTTTTCTATTTTTCGTTTTAGCTATATTACCTCCATGGTTGTAAAGCACCATAGCGGTAACGAAGTCAAAAGGGTACATCCTAACAAAGTCTAAGGGTGCCTATATTTAGGTATTTTGATGTAATTATATTTATTTTTAATTCTACAGCTTTCTACTTTTGTTCTAGTTTGGTTACTCGCTTATGGTTATGTTGTTACCCTAATCGTCGCGTATTATATAGATATGTTTCTATTATGCTTTGTTTGCATATTGCAATGAGACGTTTTTCCGATGTCGACATCTGATGCATATTTCCGATCTTGAATTGCGCAGAATATTCTTGTCCTTTAATGTTAAAATTTGCAGCTTTTCTTCCAAGCACAGATTACACTTGGAATTTAAGCTGTTACATGTTTTCGCCTCTTTTACTAAGTTCCGAGTGACTATTGGTGTTTTAAATTTTTCTTTCAACTGCCATTAGTAGATGGACAGCGCTGTGTCAGTTTTTCTATGCACGTCTTTAAAGGATGCCTTGTTGTTTGCCAGTCTAGCCTTAAATTCGGGTTGGTTAATCCGAAATGTACCCTTTCGTCTTTCGGGTTCTGTGGCATGAGTAACCCATTTTTATATTATTCGTGTTTAGAATTTTATGTAATCTATTGTTGTTGGGGAAATGATTATTTCTATGAATAGTTTCCCTATATTAGTTCTTACTTCCTTGTTGAATGTGGGAGTAAACCATATTATTTTTCTACTTTTATTATTTTTCGTTTTCTTTTTATCCTTATTCGCTACTTGTTCTTCGTTATACTGTAATTTGTAGTCTTTATGTCCGCTATTTTCTAGTGCTTTTTGGTATTCTGCTGTGTGCTTATTAAAAATCTTTCTGTCAGAGGAGTTGCTTAGTAATCTTTTGTTTATGGAGTTTGGTATTTGTCTAATAATTGAGGGCATGTGGTTGGATATAGTGCTTACATATAATGGTTTATTATTTGCCTTGAAGTAGTTTTCATAAGTATTGTTTTGTAGATTTAGCGTTACATCTATGCTGGCTTTTATTTCTATTTTTAGTCCTAACTGCTTTAATCTTCTAGTTATATCTTTTTTTAATTTTGTCTACTTTATGTCCGGTGCAGTTCCTTAAGACCAATAGTCCGTCAATGGGTGTTCAGCGGTAAAACCTGTATGTCAGTAGCGTATCAAACAAGTGGTTGGAGTTTAAATCGGAGAACAGTTTTTTAAAATATTGTATGTGTGCACACGCACATGAACACACACACTGTTTGTCTGTTCAAGGAAACCGGCACATTCATTTCTATAAGAGATTTTCTAGTTATATCTTTTTTAATTTTGTCTACTTTATGTCCGGTGCAGTTCCTTAAACCAATAGTCCGTCATCTCTGTACAGCCCAATATCTGAAACTTGTATAGGATATAGCCCTACAAGATCAGAGATCTGTGCACTCTCATAAGCGCCCATTGCTACATCGAAGTCGGGGCTTTCTCTTTTCATCCATTGTTCAGTGTTATTGGATAAGATAGTTTTTCTGCTGTGTATGATTATAACGATTTCGGATTTCTTGATTTCGGTATATGTTTCGGCTATAATTACTGCATTTTTATGAAAAATGATAAATAACGAAGCGAAAAGCATCACCGAAAATTATACTAAAAATAACTAGACAAAATAAGAAACTAAAATACACAAATAATAAAATAAAAAATAAAAATAAAACATAGCAATAGTATCAGATGTAGATAATTTGAGACCTGCTGATTTCGGCCATGCCTTTGTTTTTGTTTCGTAGTGCTCGACATCTTAGAGTACAAACCCACTTTAGTATTTTATAATATAGATATATATTGTATATATATACATGTTTATATAAGGCAGCATTCCAACTTTTAAGGATTAAATAACAAGCGGTTGTCGTCCAAGGGCAGGCTTCCCAAGGCAAAAAAAGGATTCGCTACGGTCAGTCCACACGATATCTCCAAAAGTTCTCAATGAATTTCAATGAAATTCTGTGGAAGGGTGGGTAATAAACTATGGAAGAAATGATCAAATATTTGGACGGATCCTTGCAAATGACTTAGTCATAAACGGAAGAAATATACATTCACAGTCGTTTGTTTTTAATTTCAAAATGGCCGCCTTTAAACTTCATAGAAAAGTGGCAACCTTAATCTTTCTTTATTCTTAATCTGGATGGGTTTTAGATATGATTTAACCTGATTTCCAAGATTCTACCCCCAAAAAATGTGCCAGAAACCAATATACTATAATAGCTTCTTGTTTGTTTTCATGCCATTTATTGTCAAACTCCAGTCCAAGTCTGGAGGCGAATAAACTATTCACTGTTTGTCCGTCCCGTCACGTTAAACTAAACCGATATGTAAAATTAACCGGACTGGTTCATCTTCCCAAATTTCACTTTCCCGAACTCGAAAAAAAAAAAAGCCTGTTCAGTGACTCAAATTGTCTTCATTGTTTTTCAAGCAAATGAAGGGTCAGGAATGTGAAGAGTCGGCGAAGTGAAAAGTCAGCCTAACAACGTTCGGGAAAACCGATTTCGGGAAAGTGAAATTTGGGAATGCCAACCAAAATTAACACTCCCCTACCGTGATTTGAAAACTCGACCAACTGATTGGTAGGCGATTATCTTACCGACTGAGCTAAATTGACAAGTCTTATATATCTAAGAAAATGTGTCTTACAGATACGCAAGGGCTTATTTCATTCTAATAAATAAATACATTTATGCTAAAAAATATGTATTTTCATAATTTTTCATTTAATATATATATATAAAATAAAAGTTGCAGTAATCATCTTCAGTCGGAATAGAGGTAGTGGTGGAGTTTGACCCTGCCAGGCTTGTTATTATTGTTTTTGTTCTTGTCAACTGTGTTATTGATGTTTACTAAGGTTAGCTTAGTACAGCACACAGTTAAATGAAAAGAAAATGAGGCTAGGAATATTGTATAACACAATGGTGCAAAGTTCGTATGACTAAGTTCGGAAATATAACCCCCAGGGCTGATGCGTACCGTTGATAATGTCAAGTATAACGAGAAGGTGATACCAAATGTGATGATATCAATTAAAATGTAGTTCAGTGATAATAGTTAATATACAACGATAATAAATACGTACCCAATATGATGTATCAGTGAATCAGGTTGAAAATCCCAATGGTGTCGTCTAGAGTGTAGGACAGGTAAGAAAAGGCCATACGACAGTCTTACGAGTTCTGTTCGGAAAGTATCCAGCCATTTAATATTAACGAAAGAATAGCCTACCTAGCCCAATGGTGCATTAGTCACCTTCAAGCTACTCCCCTTGGGATCTCGCACACTTATCACAGTGTCGCTTTCACTTTTAAAAACAGTCTGCAAAGTCCTCTTCCAGGATCGCCATCAGTTGCCGCGTCGCGTTCTCCTTAATATCGTCTACGGTCTGAAATCTCGTTTTCAACAGCGATTTTACCTTTTGGAAAATTCTGAAGTCGCAGGGAACCAAATCTGGACTTTAGTGGGACTGACAGACCTGGATGACGCGCTGTTTTGGAAAAAAGAAAAGCAGCATGAGAATTGAGAATTGGCACTGTGAATTGA
>VCCN01003439.1:3008760-3025215 GCA_006491835.1 Architeuthis dux | reverse complement strand
TAAATACGACGGACAAGGAACATCTTGGTAATTTTTTATTAACATTTTTGAGCGTTCCCAGAACCCAGAAATGGTGAGTATAGTATGTTAGGCTGAGTCGTCAGAGATTTTTGTTCATATACAATTACATGTATGCACATATTCGTGGATTCATGGATAGATATGTACGTATATGTATCTGTACAGTTAATTATGAACAATAATACTGTCATAAATATTTTGTCTTTGTATACATCTTTCTCTAATGCTACTGACAACGGTTTCTAATAATTACGCGTGTGTTTATATTTTGTTGTCCATGGGTGTTTAGTAAATACGTAATGTCTGTCCACTCGGATGGTATGATGGTTAGCTGCCTCACGCGCAGATGGTCGCGGGTATTAGCGAAGAGTATGGAAAACTCTCTCATAGAACAACATTCCCCAAGCTATGGGTAAAATAGCAGGGCAGATTGGGCTCTCTCTTTGGAAGACGACCAGTCTAGGAGAAGGACAACTCTGATTCCAAACCAGGGAGTGGAGTCCCCTTAAAGCGGTTTGAATGCTACTTCAGCCAAGCTGAAGCCAGGGTGTTTTATTAAATATTGTATGTAGTATGTTGTCTAGTGGGAAATGTTTGTTAATTAAATTTCAGAAGATTTTTCCGATGTTGGTTTTTACGTTCGGGTTGAAAGGTGGATTGAACCATATGATATTTCTTTAGCGATTGTTTTTTTTCTTATTATTTGTAGGTTTGAATTCTAGTTTATAGTTTAATTACTGATTTTACGACTAGAGTACTGATTTTACGACTATAGTACGACTCTATCTAAATATATATGGAAACTAAAACATAACAAACCACTAATTATCAAATATGATATTTTTAAAACTACACCGGAGATGAAAAGTGCTATACAGAGGTGCTACCTGTGCTTAGAAGAAAAACTTAATATAATCAAATTTTAAATTAAAAAATTGAATTAGTTGTAAAAAAGAAGATTTCGATTAACATATCTAAATATGGACACAAGAGACATTAATTACTGATACCATTGTTCGGACTGAGATCCTCATCTTGGTTGTCATTTACACAACGTTTCGGCCGATGTACCCTCCGGCCTTCTTCAGGTGTCAAACTTTGTCGGTCACTTACCGGAACTATTGAACTGAACCTTTTATTCGATCCACGGGGGTATACTGTCCTCATTCCACTATCCATGTCCTAGAAATTATTTCGTGGTTATTTTTCGGTTGTGGTGCTCCTGCCTGGGATTGAACCCACAACCTACAGATGACTCAACAGTCAGACGCTTTTTAACCAACGCTTTAGTTATCTAGGCCACAGTCCCAACGGTGGCCTACATAACTAAAGCCTTCATTGCATGTTTAAAAGTAACGGTTTTATTTTCATACAAATCAACCAATACTGGGTGGCGCTAAATAAGCTGACCAGTTTTTCCCTCTGACAGAAGTTTTAATAGCGAAAGTCGTGGAAACAATAATTTAGCTAACAATAACCGGTCGGGTACAGTATGAGCAGTCTCCACGACCTACGCTATTAAAACTGTCTCAGGAAACGCACACACACACAAACGCGCACGCGCGCGCGCACACGCACGCACACACACACACACACACACACACTTTAGACTGGCGATTTGCGAAGACGAATTATCTCGTCCGTGGCACTGGACTGATGACTTGCTAAGACGAGTTATCTTGTCGGTGGCACTGGACTGGCGATTTGAGAAGACGACTTATCTCGTCCGTGGCACTGGACTGACGACTTGCTCGTCTGTGGCAGCAAACCAGTAAAGTATAGTTTCTGACAAGTGTAAGAATCCATATATAATCACTACATGATTATATGTCTTATATATGTCTGTGTCTTTATATTTGTGGATGTATTGACCTGCATGTATATGCGAGGTGGGTTTTTTTAGCGTGTATGCGTACGTTATGTTCACAAACTTGTTCATGTGTTCTGAAACAAAATGCGTGAGAATCGGCCGCAGTCAGCTGATATGACAAGGACGTCGAAGTTGGTAAAATAAATGAACAAGTAAATAAATAACGAACGAAAGATAAGACTTAATTAGTCTTTGGAAGTGGTTAGTTAAATTTCTTTCCCTTTTTTGTGTGTTGTTGAGTTTATATATATATATATCGGCAAACCTTACGTATAGGAAGAAGAGGAAATCAGAGAAATACAATCTTCGTTCTTTCGTTAGTTTACTACTCTTAGAGAAACAATAATAAACATTAATTCAGGTTACTGTGATAAACAAAGGCAATAGGAAATGTTTGAAAACGGATATGTCGAAACATGCAGATCCAAATGAGCTCTTTAAACAGAAATTAAAATTAGTATCTGATAGACAGGAAAAAGATTGGGATAGACAGATAGATATTAACTGGTTCAGTCAAGTCTAAGTCAGAACAGATCTTGGGAAGACAGAATCAGGCTGACGAGATATCTCGTGAGAAATGTGCCTGTCCTAAGTCTTCTTACTCTGGCAATAAATCGGATAGTGATCTAAGACAATTCGTGGATAGTAATGAAGGCCGTGAAAGCAATGACTGTCCTGAAGAGTCTAACGGGATATCTCGCCAGAAATTTCTTTGTTCCTCGAACGGCTGACCTGGGTCTTTTCACTGCGGCAATACATCGGATAGTGATTAAAGACAATTCGTGGATAGTAATAAAGGTAGTGAAAGCAATGATTATCACGAGAGGCTGACGAGATATCTCGTGAGAAATCTGTTCGTCCTGAGTCTTCTCATTCTGGAAATAAATCAGATTGTGATTCAAAACAATTCGTAGATAATAATGAAGGCAGTGAAAACAATGATTGTCCAGGAGCGGCTGACGAGATATCTTGCGAGAAATTTGCTTCTGGCAGTGAATCGCATAGTGATTCAAGACAATTCATAGATGATGTTGAAGGCAGTGAAAGCTGTAGTTGTCCTCGAAGCGCTGACGAGATATCTCGCGAGACATGTCTTAGTCCTAGCACTTCTTACTCTGGCAGTGAACCGAATAGGGATTGAAAACAATTCGTTGGTGGTGGTGAAGGCAGTGAAACTAATGATTGTCTTGAAGCGGCTGGCGGGATATCTCGTGAGAAAATTCGACATTATGGCATGTATGCGTTATGATGACGTCACGCACGAGACAGCACGAAAACGACGTTCTTCTCTGGGGAGATGTGGCAAAGTGTTGTTAAAAACATCCAACATCACAGTACTTTGATTGAAAAAGATTTATCTTTGGGTTCTGTACCTCAATAACAAGGGCTTCAATGATCTACAGTTAACAGTACAGGGATTCACAAACCTTTTTTCACTTGCGACCTCTTTGAATCAGACAATTTTTTCGCGATCCACTCAATGGCATATAATATGTACTAACCTAGCAATAACTAAACGTATAAAAAAAAATACATACTAAAGAAATCTTTATCAAAGACAGTCGATTCATCCAGCTGAATTGCAAATTTTGAACTTCCAATGTGTTGCTCAAACTAGTCATCCTTCCTCTTGGACAATTCTTACTCTGGGCATTTCTGCGACCGTGAGAGGGTCGCGACGTTTGTTTTAGAAACTCTGATATAGTATTCTGAATAAGTATTTGGCGGGAGAGAGGACATAGAGTATCGTTCATAAATAGGTACACCCCTACCACTTTTTTTTATAGAAAGTTAATTTTCTTCTAAACCAAACATAGCAGGATTTTATTATTTCTAGTGGAACATTACACAATCAAAACGAATATTATCAGGTATTATTTATGACCAAATTCACAGCATTGAAACTCTGTTGCAAAAATATTTGTTCGTGGTAGCGTACTAATTCTTGGACGGCAATATATTCATAGTTTTGGCAACAGAGTTTCAATGCTGTAGAGTTTGGTTATAAAAAATACCTGATAATATCCGTTTTGATTGTATAATGTTCCACAAGAAATAATAAAATCCTGCTATGTTTGGTTTAGAAGAAAATGAACTTTCTATAACATAGTGGTAGGGGTGTACTTATTTATGGGCGATACTGTATAGTGACTGACACAGTGACCGGCATTCATTCTTAAGAAAACAAGAAATGTTAAGTAAAATATTCAGAAATAATATTTCTTTGCCGTGATCTTTAATCGAGCATGTATTGCTGCCTGACTACACATTATAGACCATATTTGATGGCGTATAAGACACCCAATTATTTCAGAGGGTAACATTTTGGGGGGAAAACCCGCATTTTCCTTAATTCCATTCATTTATCACCCAGGTCTTTTACTCCTCCTCAGGTTCTGGCTAACGAAGGTTACGTTTACGCCCATCCTCTTCCTCGGACTAACCTGCCATTATCACCATTTTTTGGATCTGGGAACGCTCAAAAATTATTTCCATATAAATTAATAGTAATTGCGTCTTCGCTTCACGACATTTCAGGTTACTGGAGGTTTTTATAGGAGAGCTCTACTTTCGGATAGCGGGGGAAACCCTCTACTGAATCCTACGAATAAAAAGAAATGTCTCACAAACAAATTTGGAAGTTGCTTGAGTTCAGTTTATAACAACAAGTGCACGTTCGTAATTTGTGGTGGACGTCTAGTCATCTAACCACAACTGAAGAACTCTCAGTCGGTGTGCGTGCCTGTATGCACTGCGATTACTCGACAAGTTTTTTGGATCATCGGTTCTCGAGGAATCTAATAAAAATAAATTACAGATTATAGATCTTTTATCTAAAATTATACATATAAATTTAAATATAAAATATCTAAATTGGCAGCACTTAGAAGAGATAGAGCCGAAATACTTCGAAGCCGTAGTTTTGTACGACGGCCGGAAAATTATTTAACATGGCTATTATGACAGTCCAAATATAAAGTCCACCTCCTTCCAAGCATGCACCTTTGGAACGGGAAATTCCCTAGTTCGTATCTAACAGCAATAATCTGTAGCTTGCGTAATACATTTGAGTAGTCTATCTTAACAGCTCTATGTTATAATCCTTGTCTAAGTTTTCCTTTTATTCACTTTCTTCTTATTCATATAGATACATTTTTTAAAATGTCTTGTTCATATAGATGTTACAGTAGAATTGTGAAACTAGTAATTTTGTGATTTTGTGAAATCGCTAAACATTTCAGTAATTTCATGAAATCCCTAGTTTCACAATCTGTATAGTAATGGTTACAACTGTAATGAGTTCGATCCTCACTGCTGTGGCTTGCTGTCAAACTAAGCTAAACTTACTAAATATCAAGTATATTTTACTTCAGTATTTACAGTGTATATACAGCTCAGTTTGACACAAGGCCACCATAGTGGAGCATCCATTGAGGATCAAACTAATTACAGTAACAATGGTCAGCATCACAAGCTTGTTAACCATTACTACACTGATTGTGAAACTAAGGATTTCATGAAATTACGGAAATGTTCAGAGATTTCACAGAATTCCTAGGGACTTCACAAAATTACTAGTTTCACAATTTTACTGTGACATAGATATATTTTTTAGCTGAGACACTTAAGCCCGGTAGACTTCTGCTGGCAGATACGAATAACTGCGGTCAGACATTCTTCGTTTCTAAGGTCGTAAGTTTAGGATCGGACTTCCGGCTTTTTACATTGGAATTCGTCTAAAATCTTGTTTTTCTTACAATTGGAGCTTCAGAAATAAGCACTTTAAAATGTGCATTTTTTTCCCAAATGTTAGTTCGTCAAGGCCACACAGAAAGTTTTAGATCAACATATAAACAAACACTATGGCAAAATAATCTTCTCTCTCGTGTTACGACCAAATCACGTTGGATACACCAGATCTCGTACGATCACCGAAGTTAAGCAACGTCGCGCCTGATCAATACCTAGATGGGTGACCGTCTGGGTAATACCAGGTGCCGTTAGCAGCCGGAGATCATGTAGAGAGCTCCTCCCGTGGCGATACCGTTAATCCTCCTAGAAGTAGACCGATCTCTACACTATGCCCAATAACTCAAGATAAAGGCGCACACCTTGGAAGCAACCTTATTTGGCATAGAGGACCACATTATATTCTTGCCTAAATACGAACGAGTAGAGAAACCAGCAAAGTGTACGGTTAAAAACTCCTGCCTCCCATGAGAGTTTGTCGTTAGCTCAGTAGTAGAGCAGAACCTGCGTATAAGGTTGCTTCCAAGGTGGACGTGGGTTCGATCCCCGCGCGGCGCTTATCTCTTTATTTACATTTACGATTTAGGCCGCTCGTTTAGCAGTCACTCACACCGACGCCGAGCAAATATAGGTTCCCAACTAATTAAATGTCTTTATAATTATCATATATATGCCATGGTAAGCAACTGAAGATCCTCAGAAGAAAAATATACTTGAAATTTCAGTCTAAAATATATTGACCCGTTCGAAAAAGGCCGTGGAAATTATTTTTCCTCTGTGTAAAGTGTTTTCTTTCTTTGTAGAAATATTGTTTAATACACCTGAAGTTTCAGTGTAAAACACATCAGCACCTTTTTGCTTGCAGCCGTGGAAATTATATTTGTTCCTCTCTGTAGAAATATTTTTCTTAGAAAAATGTTTTGTAAAACAGTTTGGAACTACTTAACTGACCTTGGTACGAGCACGGGGGCAAGGGAGGTCAGAAGAGGAAAAGGAGTTGAGGCGGCATATTTAAGTTACAGGCGAACACAGGGGTGAAACACAAGGTCTGCCTGAAAAGTATCAAGCCATTGAATATAAACATAAAGATTGCCTACTTCGGCCGATAGCGTCTTAGCCTTCTTCAAAGTACTCCCCTTGAGACTTCATACACTTCAAAGTCCTCTTTCGGGATTGCAATCACCTTTGTCGATTTCTCCACAACTACAGCAAAGATTTATTTTTCAACATAATCTCCTTTTTTGTCAATGAACTTAATTCATTTTTTTAAAATCTTCCACTTGTAATCGATGATTCATGGGGAGGTGAACTTCGTTATTTCGCCCGTCTGTTTTTTTATTCTCCTTTTATTTTACTTGAGCAATTTATCATAATCCACTTCTGGTTTGCTAGGCCCGTCGAAGCTTCACCAGACCCTCGTTAACAATACATTTCTGGAACACGTTCCCTACTCTGTCTGTTGCCTGTCTCTCATGATGCTGGACGAGGGTTTGGACTTTTCTACGTCTGAATTCAGAGTCCGTCGCCATAGAGCAATTGCCAATCAGGGCTGAAGAGCCCAGTCTGCTCTGCTATTTACATATAGCTGAATAATTCAGCGGTGAATATTAATCACATAGATCGAACATTATACAGCGGAAAGATCAAAATTCAGCTAATAACTGTATCAGGATAAGAATTTATTCATCCACCCTCGTATGTATATATACAAATTGTCCAAAAATATGCAATTTCTTTGTAAATAACTGCTCATATTCTTCATCAAAAAATAAAAGAATTAGTTTCCTACCGGGCTTTTGTCATTGATAATAGTGATGATCATGTTCTTGACAAATAAATGTAACTTTTACTGTTTTTATCCCCTCCAGAAATGTGACATTATTTTTCAAACAACCTAATACATATCATCTGTAATCTTTATGGCTCTAACCAAAATCATATGCATCTCATCCCCATTACTGTCAGACTGTTGGTGCATCTTTCAAAGGCTATAATTACCTTTCCTGTTTCCATATGGCCGCGGCTTCAGCTGTTCTACGCTTGATGGCGAATTTAAATTCAAAGAAAGAAACGAGAAGATTCCCCAGAACGGCATTTTCATTTTTTAAGTGGTCTACTGAAATCCGACAATTTCAAGTGGTTCAAGAGACTGATGTTTTTTGGTGTTAGGGTTAATGTTGGGGTTAGGGTTGGGGTTGATGCTGCTATTTTGGGGGTTTACGGTAGTTAGGGTTAGTGTTTTCGCTTTTTAAATTCACCGCCACCAGCAGCAGCCGACGACTCGGGCGATTCTGCTATCAGCGGAATCCCCCGAGTCGTCGGCAGCTGCAACGGCGGCCATATGGAAACAGGAAAGGTAATGATTGCTCTTTCAAATTTACTACACTTAATGATGAAATTCGCTCCGGCCTATATAGCTTCCCTGTATTAAATCTGGACGGATTACAAGTAGGGTCACCATATGGTATCCAAAAGTGGTAATGTCCTCTTTTTTTCAAATGAAATATAACGTCCTCTTTTCACCTTAAAAAGTCCTCCTTTTACCTTAAAAAGTCCTCGTTTTTGGATTACACTGCTTTACACTCATAATGCAAATGTTTAGAAGTTTTTTCGCTGATAAATGCTCAGTGGACCAATGATCTGAATAGACTTAATGTGTGCGAGTCAGTGAAGAATCTAATACTCACACAATACAGTTTTAAGGCTATGACGTGCACGGAGTTTTACAGTTATCTGTTAAGAAACGAAGAGCTTTTGTCAAAAATAGCCAGCTCCGAAAAGTATGCGTAAATAGGTAATATCAACACTATGTTAAAAGATTATTTTAATGTATTCTTTCGTAATATTCGTAATAAAATTAAATTGTGTTTTATTATTAAATGTCCTCCATTTCAATTGATTTCAGAATAGATTGTCCTCCCTTTTTCATTTTTGCATCTGGTAACTCTAACTTCCAAAGCTAAGAAAAAATAGTTGTTGTCGATCTAAATGGGCTTACGGTACCTAGATGGATGACCGCTTGGGAATACCAGGTGCAGTAAGCGAGAATGGTGAAGTGAGTGTCACCACTTCGGGAGTTTGTAGCCTATTGTAAGTCTATTTCACATATCACAGACCAGGACAAGATAAACTTGTGATATTTGAAGCCCAGGCAGGGACGACTGATGCCGTAGCCAGTGTAAGGGCACTAGCTAGAAAAAAATAGTCATTTACAATGTAAATGTGTTTAGTCAAGCACAACAAACACCTTTGAGCAACCAATATGAAAGAAATCTCATTTGACAGGTATTTAATCGTTTTATTCCTACAGTTTAAATATCACCAATTCGTAGCCAATAATTATTTACATATTGAAAAGTTAAATGGAACAAAAACGCCAACAGACCAACTCAGCTCGTGAATAACGCAGACGAAGGATCAAAGCTGAGAAAAAATTGTTTTTTTATTGCTTAAGAATTAAAAGTTTTTTTTCTCCATCTATCTTCTTATTCTGTCGAGTTTGAGATCTGTCATTTCACCTTTATCGTCCATTTGCGAGAAAGCATTCAGAATGTGTGCGCCAGTCACCTGAAATGGCCGGCCTTTAACAATAGCCAACCATCGGGCCCAGTATATCAATCGTAATCAACAGAAATGCTCCATAATTACGTATAACATGAGCTTGCCAGTGAACGCAAAAGGCTCGGTTATTCAGTTTGAAGTCGTGTCGACATACGCACACAAAAAATGATAATTGCTTTTATAAACCAAAGCCGGGGATGTACAGCTCCTTCCTTTCAATCCTTAGCGAAAGAATGAAAGAAAGAAAGATAGGAAGGGAGGAAGGAAGGAAGGGTTGCGTAGATATAATTACAGTTTTTGTTTGCCCTTTTTTTTTTAACTATCCTTTGCTTATTTATAATTTGTCCTCTTTGCTTTGAGCCTATACTTTGCAACAGAAAAAAGGGACGGGTTAACTTCGTCCTAGATTTTTTTTCCCTAAGTATTCGTTATTACATAGTTGCTTCACAATAAGCTAGTCTGGCAAAAGATCATGTATTAGGTTGTGTCAAACATTTGAAATAAGAAAAAAATAGCAATATACGGTATAGCGTTTTGGGGCCTTCTCGCCAACCAGACCAAAAATTCCATTTTTGGCGAGAAAAAAAATGCAATTTAATCTTTTTTGGAGGGGAGATTGTGCTTTAGAATTATAGATGCTAGCTTTTGATGGGGACTAACGAAAAAGACCCATGGATATTATTGAGAAAGGTTTCAACAAATTTCATTTAACAAATGACCATATGCAGCAACTATAACAGTAACTTCATGTACGTATGTGATTTTCATGTCCATAGATTAAGTTTGCTTGTGTTTTTAATTTACGCGGTGTATTTTTTAATTTACTTGCCTTATTTTTAAATTTGCTCGGGAAAAGATATAGTAGTATATCTAATAGTCTGAATTTTGGCAAAGGCACCGTCCATGTCAACGGGCTCACAAGGATGAGATATGAGTTCATCCTCACTTAATGGTTGTAGAATGTAAAACGACCTGAGCTTTTCAAAAAAGCAACAATAAGATGAAAGACAAACTGAAAATTAAAAAAATGGCGATCTGAACATTTAAGCAGAAAACTTGATTTTCGTTAATAGTCCAGCGCCCGGTCTCTAAAGGCGGGAACACATTGCTATCACGTTACGTGAACTCATGCGAGTTCAAGTGGGCGTTTGTAGTGTTCAGGTCAGTTTAACGCTTATTTGAATTGTTAGGAGAAACACTGCTATAACCGCTGCAAGTCACGTGATATCACGAGTCATTGCTGGTCTGCTCATGTGACTTCATGTCTCACATTTGCGGGGTGCGTGATAGCGTGAGGCTGTATTTTCTCTAATCTAGATATGGAAGAACTTCTGATTGAAGTAGTAATATTTGGTGACCACATGTAAAATCCTGTGAGGTTACGTGACACAAGTGTGAATCCTAGAGCTGATTTTCATGGTTTTGAGGCTTCGTTAGCGGGCACGAGTTCTCGTGACGTGATAGCAATGTGACCCTGCCTTTAAGAAGTACAAGTTTAGTACAAAACACTACAAAACTAAGTACTTCTAAGTTATCTGTAGGCGGCTCATTACGATCTTCAATTTCACCGCATCCGTTCCGCCTTTTGTGTGTTAACTCCTCGGGCTGCTATTCTTACTGTCAAGCTGTAGAAATGCTATTATTAATCGCTAGGATTCCGAACACTGATTTTCGAGGCAAGTATATGTAGGCTTTCCCTACTTTGAAGATTGGCGTAACACATTCTTCCGGTCTCCTGTTTTTTTTTATATACAGGGTATCCCGTAAGAATGTTCTTTCTGTATCCGTTATTAGGGGAGTCACGTTGTATTGAAACAAAATCCTCAAAACGACGTCTCTCAGCCGAGTCAATACAAGGTTACAACGGGTACAGAAAGGACATTCTTACGGGACACCCTGTATATAGCCATGTGCCGGACAAAACTGAGCTTAGTAATTGTCTATCTAAAAGTACTCTAGTAAGCCCGCCCCTTCCCGACCGGAAAGTGTGCTTGGCGTTGAAAAGATAGAAAACTTTCGTAAATAAGGTTAAACATGAGGCCATCATCAAAAAGTATTGGTTTGTAGAGTCCCGAAGTTAAACCAGCAAACAAACCATGTGCTGCTGAACACGTGCTGTCCCTTGGAATCAAGTCTCTAGTCGTCTAATATGGAATTTCCCACTTCACTTGCGCCTTATGTAAAGGAACGCAATACAGTCATAACAAACAGAACACCAGATGGTGCTCAATGTGGTGGTCGGCAGATTGATAGTAATATCACACGCACAATAACAGAGCAACCATTTTCAAGATCGCTTGATGTCAATTGTTTATTTTTCGCTTCCTTCTTCTAAATACTTACGCAAGTTTGTTTGAAGTGTTTTTTATAAAGTCCACCTGTAGATAATTCCTATTTTATCTGCAATCAATTTTTGGTTTGTTCCGTTTCTATACTAAATTATCGTATTTGACGGTATATAAGACCCCCTTTTCCCCTCTAAAAATGGCTCCAAAGGTAAACGTAACCTAAGTTGCCCAGCCCCGCATTGGTTAGAATTTGGAGAAGTATTGAAAAAAAGGGGGTGATAAATGAGAGGAATTCAGGGAAATGCGTTTTTTTAATATTTCCTGCTGAAATAAGGGAAGTCTTATGTGCCATAAAATCCGCTAGTTTGGAATTAATTCGTACTGAATTATTTTATTACTTACCATACGGGGAGCGTTTATCGGCCACCTTAGCATAAACTCAATTTGTGACAATATATGGATTTTAAAAAGTCCCCTCAAGCCCATAATCTTATAGATTAGAATATGAACATTAAGTGTAAACACGTTTTGGGTGATAATACTGATTCCAGTGCTGTAGATCCCGCATTAAAAAAAGGCTGATATTACAACGCCTTTATAGGGGTGGTTGTAATTCCGGCATGTCAGTTCCATACGCTACCGCCTACCTGGAGGTCGAGCATGTTTATGATAATTATCAATACAAATATCTGACTGAAATTCAAAATGTATATTATAAATAACTAAAAATATATAAAATTAATAAAACTATAAAATGCTACTATAAATTACTACAATTAATGATCCCTTGGGAGATAAATCCGGCCTCCTTCTAATACCGACCATCTAATGTTTGGGAGTTTGAGGACTTGAAACATTTAAATAGAATATATTTAGTCAAGATGCCAGTCGAGGGGTGTTATTTAACGGGAGTCTTGTGATGTTTATGTTCGCAACGATTTACAGTGATCGCTTGCTTAGTGTCACTCATCTCTAATCGTTACACAGTAACATTTCCCTTCTTTAAAGGTAAGTGTTGCAGTGTTACAAAGCGTAACTTCAGAAAATTGGATTGAGGGAACATTGTAAACAGAAACAGCCTTTCTTTGGCTCAGTATCTGTTTCTTAACAGCCTCCACTGCGGCTCTCAGATTTAACTGAATCCATTGGCCTCGCCTCAGCATGCTATAACAAAAAGTAAAATTTAGTACAGGTTTCTTATTAAAAAAAGGTGTGCCGACGCTGTTATTTAACATTATTATGTTATTAGCATTATGCCAATATTAGGGTCACCCAATATATTTTTTTAAAGCGATTTTATGAATTTGGGTAAAAGCTCTCAAGAAAGAAATGGAAATACAAATACAGTATATGGTTACTAGTTTGTGTCAATAAATTCAATTTTCTGAAGTTATGCTTTGTACTGTTGCAACACTTTAGAAAGTGGAAATGTTATTGTGTAGCGATTAGAGATGAGTTATACTAAACAAGCGATCACTGTAGATCGTTGCGAATATAAACATCACAATAATCCCGTTAATAACACCACTCGACTGGAATCTTGAATAAATTCTCAACCCATTTAAATGTTTCAAGTCCTCAACCACCCGGATTTAGCTCCCAGGACGGTATATTAATTTGGGATGTTTTGTCAAACGTAAACTGTTGTGATTTTTGTTAACATTCCATTTTATGTAAATAGTTCATTACTTTTCAAAGTTGGACGAAGATAAATTTGATAAAGGCCAGATTTATGAAGCACCGAGTGGAGAACGAACGTAATAGCAATGTATTGCTAGGATGGCCCATTGTTCTGCAACGGATGATCGAATTGATTTAAATACCCCAATAATTAATTTGTTACTTGATTATTAAACATTCAATTGGTTTAAATAACAGCATTTACAAAAAAATATCGTTTTAAATTTTGGCTGAAAAAGTAGAGGAAAAATTAGTAGTAACTAAGGCAGAGCCCATTCCAAAGGTACATGTTTGAAAGGGGCCGGACTTTATGGTTTGTGGAGCAGCCTGTCATAATTGTTATGTAAAACAATTTTCCGTCCGTCGTACGAAACTTCGGCTTCGAAGTATCTCTGTTACTTCTTTTCAGTCTTACCCATTTAGATATTTTATATCAAAGTTAAGATAAAGATCTAAATATTTTATTTATTTTCATTTCTCGATAACCACCGATCCAAAAAACTTGAAACTCGACACTGCAATGCCTTGTGTGCTGACTGGCGATACCTGGCGAATGTCAACTTCCTACAAAAGCAGTTGTTAAGTAATCGCGGTGTATACACACACACAGATAGTCACGTTTCTTCAATTGTAGTTAGATTAGATAGTTATTGGAAATCGACTTGAGATACCAGGCTTCCCGAGGCAAAAGGGTTGCGACTTTGAGTCTCACCCGGAGCTTATTCTTTATTTCCGAGCTGTGCTGTTTACTCATTGCCGTTAATTGACGGTCTGAGTAATTGCGATGTAGATCACCAGAAATTAACTAGTCAAAAAATACAAACGGTTCTGGTTAGTCACTCAATAGAAACCGTCTCGTCATCAACGTATTTTGGCAGCATTCATAAAATTTGGAAAAAAGGGTGATCAATGAATAAGTTGCTTCTCTCTTTTGTTGGCCAGTGATCATGAAAAAGTCTGAATTTTCAAAAAACAAGCATGACACAAACTAAGGGATCAATTTAGGATAAACGTTCATTGCAAACTGAACCCCGCACCAAAACCCTATTTATAGGTTGAATTTAAAAATTTAAAAAACGTAAATGTTTAAATTTTCAGCCCCCTAGCTTCATTGGTGCGGCCCGTACGCGTGATACATACATAGCCGGACCAGCTTAAAAACTGAAGAAACCTATGTTGACCGTTTATTAACCAAACACACCTCACTCAAATAAAATACTATTTCCTACAGTTGATTTTAATAAAGATAGTATAATAATATCGGCAAAGGAATCTCCCCCCGCCCCACGCTATGGGTAAATAGCAGGGCAGAGAGGGCTTTCTAGCCTTGATTTCACCCCCAGCTATGGGTGAATAGTATAGACTGTGCTCTCTAGCCTTGGGTAGCGACCAGTCTAGGAGATGGATTACAAACCAAGAGCGAAGCCCCTAAGGTAGACTGGTTCCACTTCTTCCAATCAGTCAGGTCAGGTATTACTCCTTGTTACTGTCGCATGTTACTTGGAGAGGAGATAGGCATCGCCAAGTAACTTCAATTGACTTGAGAAATGCCATGGAAGGGAAATATTCAATTAAACCCAACTAAAAAGACTGGCCTTTCTCCCGAACGGTCAATCTTGTACGTCTTTTTAGTTACGTTCCAGATCACAAAACTGACCATTCGGGAGAAAGGTCAACCGGATAATTCACTTCATGTACCAAATTCGACTGTTCATTATGAATGAAAAAAAAGTAGTTTATGCGAAATTAGTTTGTCATTATGTATATTCAAATCAATAAAAGTAACATTTACGTGGTATGTCTGGAAAGTATTCAACCATTTAATATTAACAAAACATAGCCTACCAATGGCAGTGGAGCCTTAGTCCGCTTCAAAGTACCCTTCTACTTAATTTCTTTATGCTTGTTTTAGGATTCAAAAAGTAAAATATTGTGTAGCTTGAATAAGTAATAATAAGTACGATAATTTACTTTTTTTCCGTCTAATTTCTAAGGTTTAAAAATTGTTTGATTCAAATACCGTAGTTACTCGAGTACAATACGATATTGAAAATAATTCTATCCCCAGTTTTTGTTGCCAAAAATCAGTAATCTATCTATATATATATTGATCGCCGTTACCCACAACAGACCGGTTTAAACACTGTTGCTGGGTTTAGGTTATTCATGTGTTCTGACATGTATATGTATCTAAGTATCTATCTATGTATCCGGACTTCGCCCAGCCCTTACCGTTCATAGTAGAAACTTGAAATTTTGCACACACAGTCCCCTCAATGAGTAGAGTTTTTTTAAAATTACACTCCAAAATAGATTTTTACTGGGGGGGCCAATATACAATGTAAGTTTATGCTAAATTGGTGACTAGTTTTTGTCCGCTTGTTTTTTGAAAAATTCAGACCTTTTTTTAGTGATCACAGCCCAACAAAAGGCGAGAGAGCATTTTGCGCAAGCAGAGATATCATAGAATCCATTAGGAAATTCAAATGGCAATGGGCAGGCCATGTTGCAAGAATGCCAGACAACCGCTGGACACCACGACTCACAACGTGGATACCCTGAGATCATATGCACAAAATAAGATAGCGTCACGATATAGACAAGTTCAGAAAATATTGACTCCGCGACGCCCACGACCGAGAGGTCTGGCGAATCTTGGGGAAGGTCTATGTCCAACGACGGACGTTAAAGGGTTGTTGTTGTTGTTGTTGTTGTTGTTGATGATGATGATGATGATGATGATGATGATGATGATGATGATGATGATGATTGACGAATGTTACTTTCATCAGAACCGTGATTATCACATTTATGTACATAAGACAGAAGAGCTCCGCTGATATTTACAACTTTTTTGCATACGAAATATACTGTAAATACATTTCGCATCAGCAAAAGATTAGAAAGCAAAGAGAGAAGGAGAGAGCGAGAGCGAGAGAGAGAGAGGGGGAGGCGGATCAAAAGCAAAAAGAAGAAGAAACTAGAAAAATTGATATCGCTGTCAACACGCTGTGGTAATCTCTTTGCCCATAACGTTTTTAACTTGAAAATTTCTCCATCAACAGAAGATAAGGAATAACGAGATAGACTAGCGTCAATGGCTGTGAGGTCCACTCGTAAGAGAGAAAAAAATATTATCGCAAATTCTCACCAGAAAGTCTCCCCCGGTTTATTCTCATGGCTGCCAAGTAGAATCGTGTAACAGGATGACATCATAAAAGACAAGAACCGGACCCTTCGTAAGGGACCCCTTGCTCAATGAAGATGACGTCGTTACAGTAAAAA
>VCCN01003439.1:2894584-2909066 GCA_006491835.1 Architeuthis dux | reverse complement strand
CTGTCTATCATCTGATCTTCGTTAGTTCAGTAGGTAGAACGCAAGTGTTTAATAATAAGATTACGACCCAAGGGCCTGTATACACCCCGACAAATTTGCCAGCCGCTAAAAAGGACGAACAAGAAGAAACAATGAACACAACTGAAAGGGATTCAAACTTAAATTGTATTACCAAATTTGATAAATTAAGGATGAATGAACAAAACAAAACGCTTTCATTATAGTCTTTATTAAAAGAAAAAAATTAGATTCATTAGAATATATGAAACATCTAAATCAACGAATCAAATAAGACTTTTAAAAAATTAAAATAAGAACGTTTAACCTTTAGCATTCTGTAGGCGACTTCGTTCGCCGAGCAAAACGTTTATCCTGCCACTACAGGCGATTCCGATTACCGAACGTTAGTGTGCTTGAATTTCGAGCTTGTTGTGTCAATTCTATCCATACATGGACCGAGGCACAAGTTACAGACTTTCAAAGTTACTACGTGCACAAAATCTTGACACCCTTGAAAAGGAATGCAGGATGCTAAAGGTTTAAATGATTCATTTTATTTGTTGATAAACTAAAAATCGGGGGGAAAAGGATACGTCATTCAAAGTTCCAGACGGGCGTGGGTGTGCATCCGGATCAAGGGGAAATCCGACTTTGTCGTCCTGTCTTTTTCTCTCTCTCTCTCTCTCCCCGGATCTTCCGTGTTCGGTCCTCTCTCCTCTATCTCATCAAGTTGACGTCCGTAACAAAACCAGTTTTCACAATGATCTCAGAAATCTGACACATTCTGCAAAATCATTGTGAAAACCAGTTTTGTCTGTCTTGAACCCTCTTCGTCTTCGTGCGAACTGTCGAAGAATTGTATTGCCATCTTATGAACGTTTGGATTAAACATTCAATTAAAAAAAATAGAAATGAACTCCAAGGAAATCAAAATAGTCACGAAAAATCAATTGTTGAACCCAGTTATAATAAAACTTGAATAATTTTCTAGTTTTCATTTATAACTAAATCATGTAACCATTTTCAATATTTCTATCCGCCTGACTTACAACAGTATCGTACATTTCTATCCGCCTTACTTACAACAGTATCGTACATTTCTATCCGCCTTACTTACAACAGTATCGTACATTTTTATCCGCCTTACTTAGAACAGTATCGTACATTTCTATCCGCCTTACTTACAACAGTATCGTACATTTTTATCCGCCTTACTTAGAACAGTATCGTACATAATATCAATTTCTGTTATACTTAGATTGTTAAATCTATCTGCATGCACTAAGTATGATTTGAATTGAAATTAAACTCAAACTCTAGAATTCTTTGTAGAAAATGTATAGTTACAAATTAATATTCGTTTCAAATAGATTTAAATTTGTTTTTTATTCTATTGCAGTTATTCGGGAGGCACTTGGATCCCTGGGTAGGAATTTCAGTCGGGGGATGAGCGTATAATGGAGAAAGAATTACTAGATGACAATTCAAAATGGGGGAGGTATTGTGAAAACCTAGGATCGCAAGGGGGGGAATGTGGTTGAGGACTGAGAAACCATTGTATCGTAACATTCGGGTCGTTTTTACATTCTACGACCTTTATGGATTGGGAATATAGAAGAAGAAGAATCCTATCGAAAGCTTTTTTAAAATTCATTTCCGTCCCATTCTGCTTCTCCGGCCATAGAACGACCAGAGGGTTGTCCTAAAACGTAACAATGAAGAAGAAAGAAAACTTAAGAAATTTGGACAATATTTGTCTAACATTTAAAGTCTTTAATAGGTCCGAACCAATAACTCCACTACCTGCGACCATGGGCTTCCGCTAGGTAGGGGGGGGGGTGCAATCGGGACCTCCCACTAGGGCGAGGAGGTTTGAAAGTTTGAGCCGTATAGTCAATAAAGGATTATTACTGTTATGCCTATATACACATCAACTTCAAAAATACAAAATTCATTAAAAACATTCAAATGTACATAAATAGAAACATCTACAATTTAACACAATTCACAGATCAAACTATGGAAAATATCATCTGACCGATTCCAAAATGTCCTTGTAATCTCATGTTTTTTCCATAATTTTAAAACTTTGTACACTATTGCTACCGTTAACATGACTAGGCAACTTATTCCAAGAATATATTACTCTATTATAAAAACATTCCAATTGTTTAGTAGATTTAGTTTTTGAGATCTTTGTCAGAAGATGGTGCAATACAATTGTTTTATGTAACCTAAACTTAATGTACCCATATGAAAATATGGTATTATTAATCGCTGGTAACAGGGTTGATATATCCCTTTGCCCTCCCCATGAAATATTTTTTTGCGCCCCATTCCTAGAAAAGTGGCTGTGGACGCCCATGCCTGTGACATTACATTTTCTAAGAGAATGTTGCTTTATTACTTAAAATAATGTTTATTTCGGTCGATACCATTTTCTGTGTTGAACAGCTATTTTCAACAGAATTGTGTTGAACGATATCACCCAGATTTGTCTCTCGACTGATCATTCGAGGTATGTTCATCGACCTCTACACAGGAAGTAAAAGGATACAATTCTAAGACATCCGTCATTTGTGATGTAAGACCGTTTTCGCCGAATTCAGTTTCAGATTCCTGTAAAAGAAAAGAAAAGGCAAGGATTAATACTTTTAAGAGTTATTTATAAAATAATTTCAAGGCAACTGCCAATTGTCTCTAAATTCTGATACAAAACTAGACAAACCTTTTAACCGTTGGGTCATCACCCTGTGAGACAATTAGTGCAATCTGAAGTTACCAGGATGAAACCGAATTCTGTTTTACGCATTTGCAAATGAATATATAAATAAGGGAGATTACTCTATAATTAGCATTTAGTAGTTATCTCCCTTGACAAATCGGTCAATACAGAATCAGTATTATATTAAATGCCATGATTCTCCAAATATTGAGTTCATAGATCTTTGAAAAGTACAAGACGGACAACGAGCAATTTTTCTCCTTGTATTTTATCAGCGAACTTGTAACGTTCCAAGAGGCTAGCACAGAATGATAGACCGTGCGACTTTCAGGAAAACTTTCTCTAGTTGATCTATAACCGAAAATCCGTACGTAGCTACGTGTATGTACACGTAATTACACTGTAACAAATGTGCAAATCGCATTTGGAAAAGACATTTCTGTAAGAAGCAGACAAATTTGTTACGTTGCATTGTGGCCTCTCATTTATTAACAATCCTTGATAGATCCCTTTTAAAATGCCTGCCAAAAGGGCGGGGTAACATAACAGAGAAACAGGTTAGGCAAGTAAAAAACACACAAACATAAATGATTAGTTGAACTAGTCAGCCATAATCTCGATAAATTACAGTTTTTTTAGGTTAGTTGCCTTTAGTAGTTCTTTGCAGGCACACAAAACATCCTGCAAATCTGCCCTAAACTTACATGCCCCATCAAAATCAAGCCGTACTTTTCTGCAATTATTCCAGCACTGTCAATCTTAGTGAAAATCTCATGCAAGCTTACTTTTTGGGTCTGGAAACTCAAAATATTTCCTATACTTCGCTTTACGCAATACGAAAGGTTTCATAGGAATGCTCTGCTTTCAGATAGCGGGGGAAATTGTATAGTTTGGAAAGGAAATTAAAAAGAAGAAAAAAAGACTTGCAAGTATTCTTATTCAGCAGGTGTAATAACGAGGTGTCAGTGCTAGAAACGGTACACAGAACAGTTATGCGTCAGGGTTGCCAGGTGTATTTTGTTGTACAAGACCAAATTTGTATGGTCTTAAGCAGCAGCTTCAGTACCAAAATAACTTAAATCCATCATCAGACTAAGCTTGCAGGGGAAATGGATTAAAATATTTTTTTTTTATCTATTTCTGTATATGTCGTATCATATTCGTGTGTAAGGGATCTTTTGTAAATTTCCCTTCCGTACCAAAATCTTTATTTTCGGAACCAAATTGTTCAGTACAAAATTTGTCCGATTTTGGTATTGAAAAATATCAAATGGCAACCCTATAGGCTCGCCCTACTGAACCTTAAGGAAAGGGCATAATTGCTTTGCAACGAGTAGCTTCATTTTGTTCTAATCTTACTCTTTCCTTAAGTGATTGTCCTTGTAAAGATTATGCTGCGATTTGACAGATGGCTATACACTGTCTGACACCAATCAGATCCAACTTAGACCGGAAAAGAAGAAATTAAGTTCTTCACCTTTTCTTTTTTTTCCACCACACCGAGAAGCAAAAAGGTGTAGAATGATCTTTCTTTACGAACCTTTGTCACGGCAGTTTTAGACAGACGTTACAGAGTGTTGGCGGCCAAGCTTTTAAAATTTTACAGCCCCCCCCACGGTCTTGACTAAATATTTCGATGTACATAAAAGCATTACTGGTCCTGGAGTTGGGAACTACCTATTTCCCGGCGTATATCACGAACCTCAATCTTTGCAGGCTGTTTTTATTATTTGCATAGCGCAGTAACGTTAGTGAAGAACTGAGAGCGTTCGCTTCCCGAGACAAGCGCGCGTTATACACTGGGAAATACAGTAATTATTGATCTTTTATAACGTATTTCTTTCAGTGTTTTACTTAAAACGTTCCTGAACATTTTCCAGGAAATTCGACCAATAGACTCAATACAACTTATTACTCCTACCCTGTCTGTATGTCCACACAATATCTCCAAAGGTTCTCAAAAGGGTGGGCTAAGGAAGAATAGATTACATTTTGTTCGAGTTTGAACTCTCTATGCCGTGGACCGTTAGGCCACCTGCTCCTCCCAGAACCAAACTTTGAGCAGACGTGTCTTAGCTCTATTGTAAGACATTATTGTGTTTGAATCTCTTTTTAAAACGGAAAAAGCATGTCAGAAAAATGGTGAAAGAAAAAAACCGCAATACAAAACAAGTTTAAATTTACTTATTTTTTTAAAGGTAAGCATTAGTCAAATAGAGAACCGTATCTGAAGCGATTAGTTGAAGCAGCCATCCATCATCTCATCTCGCGTTTCAATGAATCACCTCCCATTTTTATGGCTTTACGCTGGTCGCCTTTATTTGACTCGCGTTACCTCAAATCATCAACCATCATCGAATGTTTGTGCACAATTGGAGCTGCCCATTAACTTTTAATAATAGTTTCCTTGAAGGTTTCTAAAGCGAAATCCAACACCGGAGTCCGCGTCGTCCTCCTTAACACCGTCGACCCAACACAAGATCATTGTGGATATAAGCTTCAGCGCCCACCTGTATTTTCCACTGTCTACCTGATTCCCCCCTGTGAATGTGTGGTTGAGAGTTAAAAAGCTGAGCCACAATCATCCATTCACCACGCTTTCAGGTAGATACTGCACAGACTTGTGTATAGGTCGAGTTATGGTGACCAAATTATGCAAAAATGGAAGGTCGACCTATACATGAGCAATAGTGTTGTGAGGTTGAAATTCAAACAAGGGCTAAGAGCAACCCTTTGCTTCAAAAAAGCATGCAGTAAAAATGATTTCGTGACGATAAATCAAGGGTCGACCTATACACGGGGTCGACTTATACACGAGTATATACGGTACTTATTTCATAAGTTGAAGACAAGGTCGTTTTTTTTTTTTTACCAAAGGCTTGCCATGAAATTCAGCATTCGAAGTTAAGCTTTCATCTGGATTCGAACAAGCTCGATTCCGATGTACCGGATGGTTGTCGGGTTTCCTATATAAGGTGGCCATATTTATATCTACCACTGGTAAATGTGATTTAGACGGAACCCAGTAGCAACAGACTGGCACTTAAAAATGGCGGAGTCTATGAAGACAGGTGGTGCATCCTTTTGAGGGATGCGATATTTTTGCAAGTTCTGGGTCTTCTTACTTTGGCAGTAAATCGAATATTGAGTAAAGACAATTCGTAGATGGGGATGAAAGCAGTGAAAGTAATGATTTTCCTGGAGCGGCTACCGAGATATTTCGCCGAAATGACGTCATACATTGATTAGTATATAGAAACCACGGAGCAGGGTAGTGTAATCTTTCACTAAAGTTTTCAAAGGAGTTTTAAAATTATTCCATTCCCAAGGATATTCTATGTAAATCCTTCCCAAATATCTACCCAGTCTCTCCTGGAATCAAAACTGGAGCGTTCTACTACTACAGATGAGAAACATTTCTCATTCTACTAAATGCTCTTACAGGAGGAAGGAATTGGGTTATCTTCATACTCGTAACTCAAGTCCAGTTGTTTTTTATTATTACTAGTTCATGACCGTCGCTTCGTTGACGGTTATCATAAGTGTACAACAGGCTCAGCAGATGGTTGCTACTGATACTATAAGTGTGGCAGACACGGGAGGGAGAGGGGAGAAAAGTAAGTTAGTTTACTGAGGGGTAGGAAGATTTTCGCATATGAAACTAATCCATGTTTGTATAACATTTAGATATAAGCATGGACGGGCAACGAAGATTGGAAGGGATAAGGGGGACAATGACCGGCAATGGCAGAGGCATGAGATAATGGATAATCAGTTGCCAACAACCGTGGAATTTCCATGGGTTTAGCTAGTCATTATTTATTTTGTCAACGCCTATGTTTTAATAGCCTAAATGATCCATCACATATCTAAAAAGATAAGCGGATGTACATAGCTATACTTTTCCCCACACACACGAGCGTGTGCGCGTTCTCATTCGCTAGAGAAATGATCCAAAAGTTTGTGTTGAAGAACAGCAGTTTTTGGGTTGTTTTTTTAAAACTTGTGCTAGCTCCTTGGCCAACACCCTTCTCCGTTGAAGAAGAAAACTGGGCGTTCCTCTACGAATGCCTGTTCAGAGCCTGCAATGTCAATAAAACGAAAAACGAAAAAAATTACAATATGGACGTTCTGTTGCGGTAACGAAATTGGTTGTTAAATAGTTTGTTTGTTAATAGGATACCCAAGATTTAAACGTTTTTACTTTTAAAAATAACAACGTAATCTTAAGTAAATAAAACAAGATAACATTATTGAATATAGTTTTTTTTTTCTGATACAAGGCGTCCTTCCTCCCTTTCCTACTCTGGTGACGTAGTGGGTCCGAGAGACGCTGGTTCTTTCGCGAATTGCTTTTAAACCTGACTGCTTCTCTGCGCTAAATGTGGGCGAGATTTTCTCCGAATGTTCAGTTCGAGCCGATAGGATTTCTTTTTTGATACTCAGTCTGATACAAGTCTATATGTTGCTCACAGTAGGTAGGTAGGGACATGCTGTACTGAATATAGTGCATTCTAATATCCTACATACAAGGATGGATCAATACGTCCGTAGCCTGACACGTAGTTATTAGCCGAGTTTTTATCAGAAATATTTTACTGCATAATTTTCGATCTCTTGTGATTAGTATTCATCACTGAATTAAGTGCACTGACAAGAAAGATTTATCAACATAAATATTGAAAAATAACTGTGTGTAATATAAAAGTTATTTCACCATTGATTTACCAACGTAGTTGTTTTGTTGTTTTGGGGGTTTTTTTGCAGCCATCACTTGCAATATGGCCACGAGGTTAGAACAGCCAACGTATGGTCAAAATATCTAGCACCCATTTCCTTCCTTACAAAAACATTGAAAATTGTTTTGAAAAGTGTTGCACAACCAATTGAGCAAACCCTGATACCCATGGAGTAAGCAGTAACTGACGATTGTGCCACAATGCAATGAATCTTTCTGTCACCTATTTTCAAAGTATTAATATTCTTATCTCCTTCAAAGTAATTTTCAACTTTGTTTCATGGTGATGTTGAATATGAATTAGATATAAATCTTAATTTTAGGCTAAATATTATATTTGTGTCAATTCAAAGTAAGACATTGATAACACTGGTCAACAGTTTTATTGCCAATGATATTAGAGCGATTAGGGTAACTTTGGGGCACTGATTCCAAATATGGCATAGATTTTGCTAGATTGGCTCACTTTTTTTTTTTAGATAATAGTTGTCCCTGTATTTGTGAATTCAACTCGCTCAGTTTCAGAGTCGCTGTTATTTTCACGTATATACATTCGTTGCTAAATTTATCTTTAGGTATTTGGTCATCTAACTGATTTTAGATTTAATGTGGTACCAATCTGAAGTGAAAGTGAAAGTTCTCTACTAGCTTTGTACTTCACTATATTAGTCTAAAATCATAATTTATGGGGTACCCATTATCTCAAAAACTAGAGCCAATTCGGCAAAATACATTCATACATTCTTTGGCTACTAGAATAAGTTTCTTTGTTGTGCTGTGTAATATATGATCGATTTTTCCTGATCATTTTATTTGTCATTCTAAACTATTTTTATTATAGATTCAATCGAACAATACTTATTACATTGCAGCAATAAATGTCCTCCAAAATGTCTGCACGATCACAATCCAATGCAGGGTTACCAGATGTCTTTTGTCACACAAAATGGTCTTTGAACAAAAGTAGCTTTAAGTACCAAAATAATCAAATAACTCAATTATATAATATATCATTCGTGTGTAAGGGATTGTTATCTTTTCTAGTAGTACTAAATGTTTATTTCTGGAACCAAATAACTTTGTCCAGTACCAAATTTGCCAATTTTTGGTCTTGAAAAGTATCAAATGGCAACCCTGATCCAATGATGTTAGTAAAAGCCAAATACGGATAAATCGTTGACAATTAATCCTCATGAACGCCTAGATTTAAAACCTGACAAGTTGACGACCAGGAGGCAGAGGGGTAAATCAAACAATGACTTCAAACTTTAAACAAAAGTCATACCATTTCTTTTCGCCACAACGTCAAATATATCAACAAGAAACTATTGAATAAAGGGAAAAAGGGCATATGCATAAAAAAATAAAAATAAAATCATGTATTTGAGGAAACAAGAGTCTAAGGCCACGTTTTGTTTTTCAAAGATAAAACCCGTTCTTTCATCATGAAGGAAAAAAAAAGAGTACATTGAATTTCTCGGTTTGCTCTTTTTGCCCCACAATGTTTATGTCTGTTTGCGCACGAACCTAACAAATTGGCTTACACTGCTGTGTGAATGGTGTCCAACGTTTAGATGTGTCTGTCATCAAATTGGAATAAACAGAGACACATTTGGTGATGGCAATATACAGATTGAAGCCTAAAACAGGCGGTTACTCAAGTTCGTAAGAATACAGGCAGACATACTGACATACTCGCACGCATATACGAAAATAGATCTCCTTTCGAAAAGCCTAACAAATGATTTCTGGAATAATATTATATAATCCGAAGTTCTTGAGAAAACTCAAAAATAGATCTTTAGTTTCGAAACTGATCGTTGACATTAAACACTCGCAATCAATCCTCCCACTAAAAACAGTTATATGTACATACTAGTTTATTTCCCGTGAAAAAAATCACGAATATATTTGAATTTCTAAACACACACATATCCCAAGAGTAACGGCCGATTTGTCCCAAAATTAACGCCAGTTCCACCTAAGGGGAGCGACTCAGCACGTCAATACGCCTAAAATTACTGGTAAAATTGAAGACTTTTGATAATTAATCGGACGAGCTGCTTCCCTTAGAACCAGCATTAATTTGGGGACAAATCTGGAGTTACTCTTGGGATATCCTATATATATCAATTCCATCTGAGGTTTTAAGTTATAATAGGAAGGGTCCATTGTTTTAAATGGTTGGTAGATGTTTTTATCAACAAAATTGTTACGTTCAAGTGGAAGAGT
Organism: Architeuthis dux; assembly: GCA_006491835.1. Taxonomy (NCBI): domain Eukaryota; kingdom Metazoa; phylum Mollusca; class Cephalopoda; order Oegopsida; family Architeuthidae; genus Architeuthis; species Architeuthis dux. Next base: position 2,899,371 of record VCCN01003439.1, on the reverse strand, counting down.
TCATTTATTACGGGCAGAGGAACAGACAAAAATCACACTGTTTATTTATAGATAGAAGATACACAGGGTCTTCGGGAGGAATTTTATATGGGGATATAAAGTTTCTTTCGTGTCCATAAGTAATCCTGTTGTATCCACTTCAACTCCCAGACACCCCCCTTTGGACCCCCAGGCCCGAGTACGAAGTCTCCCCTGCGCTTCCCCTCTCATTGGCTCTGCACACAAAACTATTAGAGAGAGAGACATTGGAAAGGCAGAGAAATCTTCTTTTTTTTAAATGTCCCGTGCCTTATCCAAAAGGTGGTAGAATAGTTATGAAAATGAAAATAAAAAAGCAGCAACAAGTGCGACCAGCCAAGCGGTGCATCAAACTCACATGACATTGCACTGTAGAAGATGTCTCTATAGAAAGTGAAAATAAAGTTCATAATGAAAAGAGAAGAAAGGAACGCTTGACAGGAGGAGTTTTGTAAAATTATAACTCTTCGCCAGAACCAAAGATTATACGTATATTGCATAAGGAAATGCCTACCTGCGCTAAAAACGTATCCATGCATGTTAACTACAGTGTTTATAATTATCATTGTAATCCGTGTCATCTTTTCTTTTGAGAAAATGAATCTAAAGAGTAGGGCGTTTTCCCAAACGAATGAGTTTATGGGGAATATAAAGTAAGAAAGCTACCTTCTTATGAGCTGAAAAAGAAAGACGGTCTTGTTTGTTATAGATTTTCAGATGCAAAGCAAAAATAGTTAACAAGAATGTATTTATGCTACAATGGCTGACGAGATGTCTCGCGTGAAACTTCTTTGTCCCGACCCGTCTTACCCTGGCAGTGAATCGGATGGTGATTCAAGTCAATTCGTAGATTGTGATGATGGTAGTGAAAGCAATTATTGTCATGCCGACGAGATATTTCACTGATAAGACCTCACATACCAGTTCCAAGTGATTATCTTTACCTGACACAAGGCCATATTTGTGAGAGAACTCAGTGAAGATCAATCCCAATACAGTTGTAATTGACTAGCTTGTTGACCATTAACGGCGTTCAGTTCTTGATTCTCTGTGAAAGATTTCAATTTGCCAAAAACAAGTACAGAGCGATAAAGACGATTCTTTTATTATTATTAATTTTCTATTCAGTCTTTTCAGTGGTTCGCTTCTACCGAAAAGAATTGTATACACATGTTTACTGTTGTTGTGTGCACGTGTGAGTTTATACGCATACACAAACAAAGAAGACTGAAATCAAGCCAAACCAAAAGGAAATGCAGGATAACAATGTCAGTAAATGTCTTGAAACAAAGATTAGAAATATTTCAATTACTGTTATTCATAGCATTATAAGTCTTGCGAATCAGAGATCGAAACAGACCATGATTTGGAGCAATGATATTTGAACTGGTCTGAAGTCCTGTTGCCAACCCAGCTCCGAGTTTATAACCGTAGCATCGGCACATGGACAGCTGGAGGTAATTAGGATAGAAAGATTATGTAACATCATTCAACAGAGTAGAGAGGTCTTGCCTGCCTAGAAAGTCAGCAATCGAAATCCTGGATTTGTTAGCTGGGCTTGAACACCGACACCGACATCTTATGACAGTGGGAAAGCAACTAATTTTCAGTGTATCATAATCCTATGGTCAGATCATCTACTCCGGTTGTAGATTGTCTGGGTATTAACATTGCTGTGACTTATCTATAGAAGTTTCAAGTGAATGGCTCTGACGGGGTTATTTAAAAAAACGAACGACGCAATGTAAGTCAATATGTAGGCTATGTCAAGATAGAAGAATCCTTCGAAAATTCAATTACATGGTGATAAGGAAATCGGTTTCTCTTCTGTTAGATTCAAACCGAAAAGAAAAAGAAATTCTGCTTTTCTTAATCTTTAATGCACTTTTAGTTCCACCCGAAAAAAGATAAGACATAATTCAATTTTGCAGAGGAAAAAAGGTGAACGAAGATACTATCAGCAGATTAAAAGAAGATCGACCCAGATAAGCCGAAATCTCGCTTTTAAGCTGAAGAGAATTAAGGATGATCAAAAACACCACGAAAAAGTTTTCCGTAATCGTTCGGGAGGAAAAATAAATCGCATTCTCTTAACCAGTCATATAGTTCCAAAAATGGATACCTACGTGCATGATGGTCAGAAAGCAAGTTTCCAATGTGCCCGTGAAGCGTGTTCGATCCTCACTGAGTGAACCACAATTGTCCAGACTAAGCTAAGCTTATTAAATAACCAGATATTTGCGTATTTGCCCCTGCTGCCTGAGGTCGGTGTTCGAGCCCAGATAAAAACCAGGATTCCAAATGCTGATTTTTCAAGCCGGCAAAACTTGTATAATACAATCTCTCTAATCCCATTTTGTCCTTGTGCCAGACTAAGCTATGCTAGATATAAACATAATGTCTTGGTCTAAGAAAACGTCTTGTTACACCCTTTGTCTCTTAGTCAATCCATTCGTTCCTGTTTCAAATCCAAGCTAGACAAACGTATAAAACCCTCGTTCATCAAGCAATTAAAGAAGCTAAAAGTAAATCCGAAAAATATATTTGCAGGTAATCATTAATTAGTCCATAAACACGTGTGGTTGATTTTATGTTTATTCAAATCTTCGAAATAACAAAATCAACAACACTTGTTTGTTAATTAAAAATGGCCTGTGAGACTAGTTTCCTAATCATTGCACTACGGCGACATTATTGTTCATCTAGATTTATTGAATAATCCTGTCGCCATCTTCATTAAGTTGTGTTTGCACATAACACAAACTTATGGCATCCTCAGGGATATGAATTAACAGTAAAAACCAAACATCGGTCTACAAAGAGGAGAACGAATGAACACTAAAAATGTAGAAAGTGCTCTAATTTCATTTTTATTTCAGTGGCCAAGCGGTTAACAGTACGGAAAATGAATCGCCGAGCCGAGTTCAAATCCGGGCTGAAATCTGCATTCACTTCGCACTAATATCCTTGGGAAACGCATTAATCCCCCCCCCCCCAAATATAGTGAAGCCCCGTCGGGTGCTTGTAGCCTTGTAGTCAGTTTTACATATCGCAAGCCTCGAAGAATCGAAGTCTATCTGAGACAGAGCAACTTCTGATATGTGGAGCCTGGGCAAGGACGGCTGAAGCCGTAGCCAGCGTAAAGGCACTAATCTTTTTCTTAAATTACTTTTGCGGTTCTTAAACAGTTTATTCTTTTCATGGATTTTTTATTCGGGAATATTAAGAACAATTATGACGCTGGTAGCTATATTATCTTTATAATGCAAACATCTTTTTCGGTAATGTAATCCCCCCAAAAGCTTTAAAATACGCCCCCTGGCCAGATCTACTCGTCCCACTGTGTCACGAGTGGATACGCCGGTATAGATAAAAGGGAAAGTTGAATCATCGGAGGAGAAGAGGCCGACGACTCCTTTTGGAGGAGCCGATGCGAAACCATAAAAAAAAGGTTACACCCAGTATATTGGGCAATGACTTATTTTATCTCTCTCCGTAAAAATAGATTTTTTTGTTTTCTGTTGATTGAAGAGTTCCATTGGAGAAAAGGTACTTCAGAACAACGCTGAATCAATATTTCTAGAGAGCTATAAAGGAACTTCTTCACTTTTTATATACGATTCAGCTTTGAAACTTCTGGGTTTCCCCCTGATACTTTTCAGGGATTATATAGGACAAACATCTTCAAGATTGGTGAGTCAGCAGTGATGATGGTCAGATTATATCAGTCTTATTTTCAAGTTCATAGACAATAAAAAGGACGAAGTATTATTCTGAATATCCTAGGTGATAAACGCCTCTGCCCGTCACATCTGGTGGTATGCCAGGAAATGTTATATCTTCGAAATGTTATTTCGCTGCTTAGGTAACCCGTTATATCAAGGGAAGGATTTATCAAACAAATACGTCAGTCTTTCCTATCACTCAAATGGTAACATATATAATGACACGGGGTGCTTCGCAGTTGGGTTATGGTTAAGGACTAGTTTCACGAACCATTACTCCTGTAGTGTGTTTGATCCTCGCTGGGTGCCTCACACTTGTAGCGTTGTGCTAGACTGAGGACGAAGCATTATTCTAAGAAATATAGTGAAACGTAAGAAAATAAACAATAATCATGATTGAATTTTAGCGCTGTCTGTATTTGAACGCGATTCATGTATATAGATAAGGTTTCGGCTATTACTTATCGATGTCCACTGACTTTATTGCTACTCCGCCACTCCTCCGTTTAGCTTTCGTAATTTTCTGTGCTATTAAACTCAATATTTCTGGTGGTACGGGAAAAACTTGCTGATTAAACACCGAAATGTTGTTCTTTTCTCACCCCCCTTCTTTTTAATACCTAAAATTTGTTTCAGCAAATTTCGGCATTCAATTTGTGTGTTGTGCATTTGAAATAAGGGAGAAAGGGATTGTAATAGTCAGGAATTAAGGCAAGCGTTACTGGACTACCATATGTATTGTAGTACTGCTGACGTAGTTGAGAATTTCCCAATTTCGCAGCATAAAATAAAAAATGGTGGACCGGCACCCTTTTTATGCAATGATTTTTGTGTAAAGATCTTTGTCGCCTTTTGTCAAACGATTCATGTAGACCTAATCCTTTTTTGTAGTAATTGCGGTTTTTTTACGGAGCCAGGGTACTAGCTATTTACCCATAGCTGAAGGGAGAATCGGATTCATGCTTTTCCCAAGGGGCATTAGTGCGAAGTAAACGCAAACTGCTCCAGCCAGAGTTTGAACCCGGTTCGCCGATTCTATTCTCC
>VCCN01003439.1:2837125-2885434 GCA_006491835.1 Architeuthis dux | reverse complement strand
ACCTTTTAATATCGTTTTATTTCCTTCTTTGATCGAGTTGTTAATAAATGTACATGAAGTCCTGTTAATGTTTGTTTCAATGACCTGTTGAATAATAAATCAAAAAACTTGATGCAAATCATTTGTATTAATTGTCCTGAATTAACAGTAATGTTCTACTAAAATGCAGTCCTAGCAATGACTAATGAGTTGAGTAATCTTGTCTGAACACATTTACTGTTCTACTTAAAAGCTTGAAGTAAAACAACAAACGTATCGAGAAGTGATCCAAGTGTCACTAAACATACGACTTCTTATGTCAAATGTTACTCATTAAGACACAATTCTTTCATTTCCCAAGCGATGTGAACCAATTGTATATATCCAATGCACTAATTCATATTGGTATTATGGCAACCGAGTCTTCTTGTTTCTTATTTACTAGTCCGGTCCGATAAACAAATAATGTTTCCGTGTGTGTGTATGTGTGTGTGTGTGTGTGTGTGTGTGTGTGTGTGTGTGTGTGTGTGTGTGTGTATATATGTTTCCCACGCTATACGAAAGCAAAGCGTCCCTGTAAGAACCTTTCGTAAGCCAAAATGATGTAAAGCGAAGAAGCAATTACCTCTAATTTATATAGGAAAACCTTTTTAGCATTCCATGGCCCAATAATAATGTAATGATGGTATGTTAGGCTGAGTTGTTAGAGGTTGGGGCGGTGGGAGGAGGTACAGGAGAATAGGGTGTAGGAGAGAGGGGAAGAGGGTGCACGCTGGCTCGCTACAAAAACGCTGGACGCTATTTTCTCAAAAGCGCAAACGTGGCGTAAAGTGAACTTTCGAAAGGCGAGCAAGTAATTTATTTTCTGTGTTAATAAAGTCATATGTCTCTTTAATTTTACGTCTTGTCTTATTCCTTAAATCATTGCAAGGGACGCAACTCGTGTCCTTATTAATTCTTACGCTCGAATAAAATACTGTTTTAAAAGGAACACAAATATTATTCTGGGACATATCTTACAACAGTACATGTTCTAGAATTTTTGTTGGAAGCTAATTAGTAGCCTACTCAACAAAGTGGGGATAATTCATGGAATAATGAATATTCGTTACATCAGGACATAAGAAAACAATGATTTGAATTGATATTTTTTTTTAATTCAGAAAGTTAAATTTCTCTCATTTTGTTCCTAGTAAGGTTTACAGCAACGTAGTAACAGGGAAAAACAAACCACATATTGAATATTCTTTAATAGACCAACACAGACGCTGTTGTTATGGGAAAAGGCGGTATATTTTACGCAGTCAGTAGTAGCATTTTATTTATTTCTGTTTTCCCCATTTTTACATTTTTAGTAAAAATTCATGATTTAAAACAAAGGTTATTCATATTATGTGTAGTAAACACGACCCCACACCGAAAAATAATCTTCCCGAGTAAAATATTGGATTTCCTAAAAGTATTTCACATTTCGGGGATATATTATGATTTCGATGTCCTAAAACACTGATAAATCGCTGGCAACCGATGTTCATATATTCTTGCGATCAATGCATGTATTCCGAAATCAGCTTCAGCTTTAAAATTGATTCTTTAAAAAAATTCGAATACTACCAATACGATTAAACTGGGTTAATATATATGAAGAAGACTTCACCCTGTTGTCTTGAATTGTAATTTTCTTTTAAATCTTCCGGAAAGGAAGACCAGTTAAATTGCCAATGCCGACAAAATATAAGATTATCGAATATCCACTGTGGAACTTCTACGAGTCGGCTGTTTACAAAAGGCTGTGAACAAATATGCAACAGTTGGTAATGTCTTCACTCATGTGTGTCTGTTTCTCCACACAATATCTCTCAAAGTCCTCAATGAATTTCAATGACATTTTGTGGAAGAGTGGGTCATAAGCTAAGGAAGAATTGATTAGATTTTGAAGCGAATCCAGGATTTTTAATATATTAAGACAATCGGAAACATGGAAATTCATAACTTACAGTTACCTCCCTTGCTTCGTTGCTATGTATGAACTGGTTTTCATTCAGTTATTTTTAGTGTATGGCGTTAGTAGAGGTATAAGGCTCCCCGAGTGCTCTCTACTTCATCATGTATCCTATAAGAGACACCACTAAACTACAGATTTTGTATATCAAGACTGACTATTCTGAGAAGATTTATTTAAGATTCATTATAATTCCAAGAGTTATTCGAACACTGAACTCATTATTTGTGTGGCTTTTGCGAAAAGGAAAGCCTTTCTTCCCCTCACGGATTGTACATCTGAAGAAGACTGTAGAATGAGTCGGTTGAAACATTGTGGTTAAAACAGTCAAAAAACTCTTGGAAGTCCTAATAATGTTCTTAATTATTTCAATAATAATCACTACCAATATCAAATAATTTTTTTCTCAATTTAATTCAATTCAACTAAAACCTCGTTCGATTGCCTTGGTCCAATCTTTCAATTGTTTCGTTGTTTTTTTTTTCCAAGAAAAAAAAGCACAAAAAATCATTCGATATTCACATCATATAAAAGAAATATCCAAACAATTCAAATAATAAACCAACGCCATATTGGAAGAAGAATGTAAAATTACCCAATATAATTAAACTAACAAAGGTAATAAAGGAGTAATAGTACATAACATTGTTTACCATTGCCGTCAAAAAATGAATAATTTTGAAATTGCACTGTACTTTAATATCAAAAGCAATGTTGCTCTGCATTTTCTGGGTTATGATCAACCAGAATGAATCAGGATCTTTTACGAAATATAAAAAATAAATGAGTAAGTTAGCACTTGAATAGTTATCACCCCTGACAAATGTAACAAACAAAAATATAGACATACATGTGGCGTTATCATATAAGTATATCCCTACCCTTAAACGCTCCGATTAGTAATAAAACAAACTCTTATAAAAGAATGCAAATGCCACAAAGAAAAAGAATTCTCTCTCGAGTAATATCATTTTTAATAATTCTCTCTCGAGTAATATCATTTTTATCAAATTAAAAGATTTACAAACGTAATGACTTTGAGATCGTAAGATTCGAGATATTAAATTTTTTCCCAATGTTCGGTCAAGAAATTCAAGTAAATCATTTTCATTTCAAAGCTAAATTAAACCTAAACCTTTTTTAATTAATTCAAATATTTTGAATAATTAATGTCTCGACCATATTCTATTTGAATAATTAATGTCTCGACCATATTCTAAAATATTGCTTTGGCCATGAAATATTATTTCTAAATAATAAGTAAACTTTTTGAAAAAAGATCTGCAGAAAAAACAAAAAAAAATATTTTGATATCAAGGGAGACAAGTAAGGTAAGAATTAATCTTGAGTTATTTCCCTTTGACCAGCGTTTGGCTTAGATTTAGTCAGAGTTATTTCCCTTTCCCTTGAACTAGTATCGTTTAGTAGATTTAGTCGCGTTGAGTTATTCCCCTTGGACCAGCCTTCGAGGTGGTTTGATTTTTGAGTTACTTCCCTTGGAAGAAAAATGTTTTTTAAGTCATTGTAATGATAAATAAAGGGTTTTTTTGGATTTTTAAAAAATAATTACACACACAAAGCAGAGAACTGAGGAGAAGTTTCAGTGACGAAAAGTTTGTGATGGCAATTGGATAATTGCGAATTTTGAAAATGAGAGATTATTTTTTTTTTCCAAGGTGGAAAACGTTCAATTACATCTAAAATCGTTGATTTCTTAATCCTTCTTATTTTTATTAGATGATCGCTCGGCGCCATATTCGTTTTTGTTTTACGTAAACTAGTAGTATTAGTAGTTGTATCTTTATTCATTTAAAAAGCAAATTGCATTACATTTTTATCTAATCTAACTTTGGTGACAATTACATTTTCTGGCCGACTTGTATACGCCTATATGTCGAACTAATTCATTTACTGGCGCTAATGTAGTTTTTCACCCCATAACTAAAGAACAAGGGAGATAACTCAAAATCAAAATATCAAAGGGACATAATTAATAATGTTGTTTTGAATTTTTCCACATGTTGAATTCAGTTAAAAACATTTTACAAAAAAAGCGAGTAAAAATGATGTTTATTTCAATTAAAATAATTTCCCAATAATTCGGAAATGTATATTACCAGGAACAGCAATTTGGTCAGACATCACGTGGCATTCAATTAAAAACGTAAAAACAGATATCAGTATAAAAATTTACGAACAAATAATTGAACTACGTATATCGGAGCGATCTGCCCCCAGAAATGTGGAAAAATTCAAAACAACATTATGAATTACCTCCCTTTAATATTGATTTTGTGCTATCTCGTTGTTGTTCTTTAGTTATGGGGTGCAAAACTGCATTTACTTAAGTATTCAAAAAGGTTTTCTTTCTTTCTTTAAGCTCGGATAATGATACATACAAATTATGTGTCACATCGTCAAGATTATCAAATTATGTGTCACATCGTCAAGATTATCAAATTATGTGTCACATCGTCAAGATTATCAGCCATACTTTTCATTGTCAGGGGAAGAAAAACCCTGTAATATTTTTTTCAAAACAAATTACGTTAACTTCATTAACTAAAACCTTGACGCCTACTTTGTCACAAGTCCGTGTCCGATACGAACAAAATATGACGTAAAATTGATAACAGAGAGTCAAAGGCGTTGAATCTTATCTTTGGGGAAATTGTGAGATGAGGTTTAACAGAAGAAGAGTCTCTTGTGCTTAGGATTTAATGTAGAGACATCAACAAAAAAGTAAAAGATGGCAGTTGGTTCTATTGTAAACTCCAGTAGTACTTTATGCCGGACTAAAAGATAAATGGTTTACAAGGTTATTTGGGGGGACTCCCGCTCACTGCAACTAATTCAAGCCCCATAACTGTCCATATCGAGATTCGGTAGACGGACCTCTAGTCAGCGCAGTGTAATATTTGCATTGTTTTTTTAATTAATTTAGTAAATGTCCATCTTGTATACTGGCACTGTATGCTAATCACTAGGAATATATGTATGGAGGTACATTTTTTTCAAAAAATATATTGTTAAGATATAGAATATACGCGTTTCGTTTTGCTCTTGAAAAAAGTTACAAGTGAAAAAAAACGAGGTTATTTTTTTCTTTCGCTTTTTTTCCACCATAGAAATACAGCTGGAATATAAGATTTTACATATATTCAGAATCCTATCGAAGATAAAATGTAACTAAAACTAAATGATAAATTTATCGAAGGAATTTTTCTTTGTTTATTAAAAGAAAAATAAAGATAAGAAAAGAGAAAAGCTCTCATTTTTCATGCTACAATTTTATGAGGGTTTTTTCAGGGTCGTGATGTGATAAAATACGGGAAGCAACGGGAAGCAACGATATCATTTATTACCAAAAACAATTGCTCTAATCAATGAATAACCCTAACCCCAAACTATTTAATTGATCACCACAAACTTCTGTACGAAAGCTTTTTATAAATTACATCACATTTGCTTCTCGTATTTTACAGGGACGGTTTCTACTTTCAATTTTATTTTCAATGTTATTTATTTGACTCGAGAAGAATTATAACATTTCCAAATACCATTTTTAAACCAGTCTGAAAACGTATAACCGAAAATACAAGAAAAGAAATCCACACATAATAATTAGCAATATGCATTTGTCGTCTGTAACGCTTACGTCATCAGTGACGTCTGGTGACGTAACTTAGTCAAAATAGAATTTTGTTACGTTAAACTTGATAAATTGTATTTTTATATAATTTTACTTTTAGATTAGTTTAATATTCAAGTAATATTGAACCTACACAAGAAAATGCTGCGCAACAATGTTTTTTGATGTTTTATAAGTACAATGCAATAGCAAAATTACTTAAATATTGCCATCATGTTTTACGGCAAGGGGTACAGCTAATAAAATGACGCGTATGTTCGCATGACGTAGACAGTTAAGAAATACAGCTCTTCCAACCGATAACACTTTTGATATTAAAAAAAAAGAATTACAACATTTCAAAAATAATTCAACTCCTCTATTCAAGATTAGGGCTTTAATCGATCTTGACATTCTGCAAAGTTTCTTCTAGAATAAATATGTACAAAACATCCTCCACGTCTATAATCAGGATGAAACTATTTCCGTTTCGAACAAAACTGCACAAATTGAGCAGAATATATTGCCCAGAAATTGATCTAAGGGACATTACTCGTTAGAATGTCAACCAACAATAATAATATAGCAGTAAATGTATATATACGATTATTCATACTCATAGATTCAATTCGCTTCTCTTTTCAATTTGCTCGGGAAAAGGTATAGATTATTTCAAGACTGTTGTTTTAAGGTAGTTTCTCCCCAATTTTCTGTTTTAAATATATTCTACATGTTTTATTTTTCATTTCTTATGAACATAATTCAGCCTTTTAGCATCTCTACATGCTGCATACATTAATATTTTGATGAAAGTGAAGAATACTTCAATTAAGTGATATTTCTTCTTCAAATTCTGCTGCTATTTTAACGATTTTAGGTTTTTATATTAAACTTATTTATGACATCATATTAGTTTCCTTTCAATTATAAATTGTATAAACTGGCTAGCATAGTACTCGTCAAAAATAACAGGATTATACTGCATGGATCGGCACTTCCGCCTGCGATCAGAGTATCTGTGTGCTCTGCCTAGGATCAAAGTGTCGCCCCCGGTCTTCTGCCAATGATCAGTGTAGTATCTGTTTGCTCATTGAAAAGTGTTACACATATTGATACACATTGATAAAGATTTCATATAAATATTTTTAAATTAAAAAATGTCATAAAAATGTTTAGTATATATACATGTTATATTTAAAAACCTATCTATGATGAAAAATCAAATATTAATACATATTTAAAATTATACGTATGAATGAAGACCTCAAATGCTACTTGTGAAATTATTCTTTAATTGTTTACAAATATAGATTTTTTTAAAATAGATCTCACGAAATTTCTCTTGAAAAGAATTCTTAAGATTCCAACAGTCGCTAAAAAGGTAACTCTTTTGTTCATTAAACATGCTGAAAAACCAGTTCCTAAATTTAAACACTGCTCTACCAAGGCGAGACTAGATTGTCGACTATTGAAGAGTTCTAAATAAAAATTTGTTTTTTCTTTGTTGTAGCAAATTAAGTACTAAAAAAATTAGATTAATTCGAATTCTCTTTATACGATAGACAATAACGTTGGTAATGAGTAACTCTCTCTTGTGATTTATATGCTGATGTCTCTCTCTGAAACTGTGCCTAGAATTGAGTTATTTGTTGGAAAGAGTCAAGCTCATCCATCTCATTAAAAATGTAACATTAAATTGAATGAAATTACTAACAAATACTAAATGTCTACTGTCTGTTCTATGGTGTCCATACATATTACACTATATTCTTCACAACATTGCTGAACAGGACCACGGTTGCCAAATTAGATTAATTCGAATTCTATCGTATAGATAGACAATAACATTCGTAATGAATAACTCTTTGAGATTTCTACATGCTGGATTTCTAAGACAGTCGTACGTCTTCAATCCGGCAACCTTGTGTCCTGGCCATTGCCAGACCACAAAAAATGCCGGAGAACAGAATTTTTTTAATAGAAAATAGAAAAAAGAGATATTTTCAATATAATTTATATATAATATAAATTATATTATAACAAATAAAAATGATTCATTTGCTTGTACTTTTGAATTGATTGTATTAAAAATAATCGATATGATTCAGAAAAAAATTAATAGATACATACTTAATTTTATGCTGAAATAAAAATCGAAAATCGAGTTATTCGAATCGATTTCAAACCGCGGTTAGGGTTTTAAACATTTGGTTCAACGAGTCGGTTTATATATCGCTAAATTACTGTTCAAACCGCAGTTTGAAACCAACTCGGATTGCTGGAACACAGGGCGCCGGATTAGAGAGGTACGAATTGTACAATTAATTTGTACTTATCTATCAAATAGGCAAACAATGGTTTCTTAAATCAGTCGTGTTGGATTTGAATGTGTAAGAATTCTTTATTCTTCCTATCCATAGTGAATAGATTTGTTTGTAAATAACACGGTCTGCTCAATTAACCCATCAACTGCAATGACTGACATTTCAGTCATTCACAGTTAATGAGTTAAGTTTCACATATCCACAAGAAATGCGGGTGAGAATATATTTCTCTGCCTCGTTTTAGTCGCAGACTCCACTTTGCTATACACAATTCACTTCATAGTCGACATAAAGCGAAATGGCGTAATGCAAAGAAGCAATTACCACCAATTTCAATAGGAAATCTTTTTGAGCGTTCCCAGATCAAACAATTGTGAGATAGTATATTTTAGGCTGAGTTGCAGACAACAGACGTGTAGAATTTGTTAATTTAATTTATTTAATGTTACATTTTTAATGAGACTGGTGAGCTTGGCTCTTTCCAACAAGTAACTGAATTCTAGGCACAGTTTCAGAGAGACACACACGCATATCATTCTCTCAATTGACAGTTTTGCACAGAATTTGGTTAATACTAAAAAAAAGCATATCAAGAGCATGGAGGGGAGTAACTCAGAGATGTTTGATTTTACGGAATGATCCTTTTGATATACGCAGTGTTGTCAACTGTATGTTAGGTTTACAAGACAAGAGTTGGGTTTAGCTGGTTGTGATTACTTCGAAATTCCCAGTGTTTTTACAAACGAAGTGTACCCCTGTAATTGCTCTTTCATACCCCTAGGGCTACGGGTACCCCGGTTTGAGAACCCCTGATTTAGACAATTAAGAATTAGGCGTTTTACAATAATGTAGATAATTAATCGATCTTACCGTATTTTCCACATGGTAAGTGTCATTCTGGGGGTCATCTGAAGGACATTCTCTGGGTATCAGTCACTTCAACCCGTTGATCGTTTTAGTCCATCGTTGTTGTTAGATTTGTTCAATGTATAAAAACCATTAGATTTTCAGATCTAAAAAGAAAAGAGAAAAATATTAAGTTTACAATGATTTAGATCGATAATTTCTTTATAGAGTAACACAAATATAACATGTATAACTGATCTTATAACCATTTTCCATGATAATTAATTTAAATACAGGTGGAAAATGTTAAGAACTTGATCTAAACACAAAGGGGGTGATCTAAACACAAAGGGGGTGATCTAAACACAAAGGGGGTGATCTAAACACAAAGGGGGTGATCTAAACACAAAGGGGGGTTAAGAACTTGATCTAAACCCAAAGAGGGGGTTAATTTCTTTCAAATTTACTTAGAAATTGGTTGAGGGGGGGGGGTTAGACAAGGGAGACAACTTTCAGGGGAGACAAATGTTCCTCACATTTTCTTTTCTATTAAATCTTTACACCGATTTGGTAACCGAACTCAAAATGATCCCATACCGAAAGAGAAAATCTACTTATATCAAACGCCTTGTTGATGGTCTATATTTTCTGTCCGTAAAATCTGTCAAGAGAGATAACTATTAAATGATAATTACTACAGAGTGGTCCCCCTTACTTATTGATTATAAGTTTTATTTATCAAATTTTTTTTCTAATTTTTTGGCAACATTCGGGTTCATTCTGGTTGAAAAAAGGAAATGCAGAGCAACATAATGTTTTTCATATTTTTTATCTCAATGTAATCGCAAAATTATTTAAATACTTCCCGTTATTTTTTAAGTAGTTTAATGAAAACGTTTTAAAATAAAACTTACAAAAAACTAAAACTTTATTTTTTTATGAAATAAAACTTATACTGAAATTTTCAGTTCTAATATCTTCAAGCTATTAAGCTCTTAAAATGCAACAAATGGATTCACCTGTGCTCCATTTCAAAACTCTCCACAGGATATTTACTAGTTAGCTTAATCTGGCTCACAACAAAAGTAGGGGATATTTAGGAGTAGGAAGGCTGTGTCGTACCAATCAAGTAGGGAGGACCTGTCCGCCTTGAAAATCAGTGTTGACATTATTTTTTAAACCGACCACTTGTGCCAGTGAGAAGTATGCAACCAACTACCTCAGCCACAAGGCAGGCCCAAACTCTTCAGATTATGAAGAATGTTTGACCAAAACTTACACCATTTATTGCCATGCATATTACACATCCTGATAATTAAAGCACTGAATATTTAACCATAAGAGATTTTAAACAATTGATGATTAACCGAAATGACTTTTATCTTGAATTCCTATTCTTATTAGATGAAGCATTGTCAATTATTATGAAGTTTTCTATGATTCCTTTCATCTTAATTTCAGTTGCTTTTCATCGCAATTATGGGGAGCGGGGCTAGTTGTATACAGGGGCAAGTTGATACATTGTCATTAGTTTCAATAAGTGATGACAGCGCTCAGCTTCTCATGGTGCACAGGCGTCAAAATCTACCATATTGTGAGAGGATGGAAGCCACATCGGACAACGCTCTCCGAAACTCAAGAACAACAATCGATTTGACACCTTGAGTAACGAAAGTGTGTATACACCTTGTAGAAACCACAGCTCAATAAAACTCGCTTGATTATCTGTAATAGCTATATTTATGGCTTGGTTTGTGTGTAGAGAATTCGATTGTATGGTCTAAATTACGTCGGGAAATAAAATGGTTGAGTCGGGGCTAGTTGTTACACTTGCCGCTTATAAAATATGACAAGACAAAAAGCAACAGGCGTAATCAAAACCCCTGAGCAACGAGATAGCTACAATAAACGGCACACAACTATACTAAGTGACACATTGATTTTCTTTTGTTCATGATAAATAAACATTATAAACTTTGAATAGAATTAATTGTTTTTAAGTTACTTTGTGAGGATTGGTGACACAAATAATGAAATTGTAAATAGCCCTAAGGAATTTGTTATTTATTTATTAGTAACAACTTACCCCATGCCATATAACAACATGCCCCACATATGAAGTAAGTTGTATACAGTTATCTTGAACGATAATTTGTTATATCTCGGGAATAAAGCAATGTATCATTTTTTTCTGTTTGGTGTTTATGAAAATAAACAATGACCATCTCATGTCTTTAAGCTATCTTTTGTATTTTCTTTTTTTTTTTTTGTCAAACATAGCAAAATCGTAACAACTAGCCCCGCTCTCCCCTACTCATACTGTCATCTATCTATGTCCAAGGGAGATAACTACCGTAATATTATTTGTATTTCTCAGATAAAGCATTGTCAATCATTATTAATAAATTTCGGTTGTTTTTCATCGCAAATATTCAGACCGTCAATCTACGGCCATTAATAAACAGCAAGGGTTGGGAATAAAGAATAAGCTCTCAGTGAGCTGTCGTACATACACCGTCTTTCGGAGGTAAAAGGGATCCAAGTTCGAATCTTGCCTAGAGGTTATTTCTTTTATATTTCCGATCTACACTGTTTACTAATGACCGTAGAATAACGGTCTGAGTAATTCTGGTGAAAAGCAACTAAAATTGTAGAACCATTGTGGTGCATTGGGTCGCTTTGCAGTTAACTGTTCCAGTAGGTTTTTACGGCCAGGGTAGCCTTCTCTTAGATCAGGGCCCCTCAAACTTTTTAGACCATCGACCCTTTCACGGGACCCCTGATCCGTCATCGCCCCCGGCATACACAATAAATAAATAATTGTTAAATAGACGAGCAGTTTCCATATGCATCAGTGGGGTGGGGGGAACTGAATACCAAACCCTGCTAGACAGTTGATCTGTATTCCCTCCCCTCAGTGAATATCAATATCTTGAAATATAGGGACACAAAAATGAAAAACTGTTTACTGTCAAATTATGAGAAATGTACAAAATCTACTTACACGTGATTGGCTATATTTTCTGTCTGTAAAATTGGTCACGTGTTGACATCTAAATGCTTATTAAAGACTAATCTCCCTTATTTATGTTTTCATTTTTTTTTTTATTTGTTTTTCTTGGTTTTATGTTTGGGTTTTTTTCCCTCTTTTGAAAATGCGTACAAACTCCGGGTTCATTCTGGTTGAACATAAACAAGAAAATGTAGAGCAACATAATATCTAAGTACAGTGCAATTGCAAAAGTACTCAAATAAGCTGTCCATTTTTTACATCAAAGGTAAACTAGTTATAATAACACTTCATAAATAATATAGGTTATATTAAATATATTAAAAAAACAAGCCTGGCTGCTCCAGTGTCAAACTCTGCTCCTACTTCTACTTCCTGGTATATTTCTACTTGTCAGTTTGGCGTAGTGGTAAGATGTCTGCTTTGGGGTCACTTGATCGTGAGTTCAAATCATGGAATGCCGATTTTATATATCTGTTTACTCCCCTATTTTTGGTGAGGATTGTTCTTGTTACATAGGGAAGTAAAGTCAACTCTGACTTTGTCCTGGAGTTTGACAATGAATTAACATATCTTTCTACTGAATTGTTTGACATCATTAATGGGAAAGATGTGTCTGATGGGCATCAATAAGAAGAGTTTTAGTTGTGAAGTCACCACGCTCTTCCAAGTTCAGTCTGTTTCTCTGCTGTGTTAGAATTGCATTAGAACCAGTTTCAACCATCTACGACGAACTTGAGAATGCAAGTAAAAATAGCCCAACCACTGCACTTGGGGGCATTTAGTAACAGTATTTGCACTTGGAGCGCATTTAGTAACAGTATTTGCAACTTGGGGCGCATTTAGTAACAGTATTTGCAACTTGGGGGCATTTAGTAACAGTATTTGCAGTTTGGGGGCATTAGTAACAGTTGGGGCGCATTTAGTAAAAGTATTTGCACTTGGGGGCATTTAGTAACAGTATTTACATTGCTAAGGTTTTTACTTTTGAACAATGATTTAGCTTCGAGATCTACACACACATCAACGAGTTCATCTCCTAAGACTTAGATGGGATCCAACTGCCCTGCTATTTAACCATAGCTCGAGTTCGAACTCAGCTTGCCGATCCCATACTGTGGCTTTAACCACCTCCAATGAAAGAAATATGAGTAGAAAATGAATAATGATTGACGTAACCATATGTTTCCACTTTTGAATCTCTAATAGCAGTTGTTTTTGTTCTCGTCTATTTTTGTTGGGTGTCAACATCTAAAATGAACGTGTGGGTGTACGTAAAATAAATGTGGTTTCGGTCAGTGCTTCTTAAACTGGTGAATGATTCACCCGAGGTGAATGAAATGATGTTGGGGGTGAATGAAACGTGGAGGGTGATTGACTTAATTTATTCAAGATATTTATATTTTTCTATACTTAAAAAGTAAATTCTTAGATAAAGACATACAACAAGAAAACATTATTTCTAAGGATCTAATTTTAAGTTTTAAGAATGTTATTTGCTAATTTTATGTTATTTTTTGTCACTCCTTGTTTTTTAAATTTTATTTTTAGGACGTTCAGTAAACACTTAAGAAATGGGTTAATTTATGCTTTCCGCTGATACAAAATGAATTCTGTATAAAATTATACACAAGGGAGAATAAGATGGAAATTAACAAAAACATAAGGAAATTGAGTGACGGGTGATTGAAATTTCGTCAAACTCCAGTCCAAGTCGGAGGCTGGAGTTGACTTTGTTTTCCCACCGTAACAACAAGAACAATCCTCGCCTAATTTAGGGGAATAAACTCTCCACAGTTTGTCGGTCTCGTCCCGTCAAATCAAACCGATATATAAAATTAAGATTTTCCTACCGTGATTTGAAATCACGACTAAGTGATCGGTAGACAGCTCTCTTACCGACTGAGCCAAATTGATAAATCTTACAAATCTACGAAAATGTGTGTTACAAAGACACAAGGGCTTATTTCATTCTAAAAAATACATTTCTCATTTATTATATATATACGATACTGAAGTTGAAGTAATCATCTTCAGTCGCAATAGAAGTAGGAGTGGGGTTTGACCCTGCAGCAGCCAGGCGTGTTGTAATAAATACTTGAGGGTGAATGACACCGAAATAGTTCAAGGATTAAGAAACACTGGTTTAGTTGTTGAGTTGATGGAAGTCAACAATAAATACCTAACATTTCTTTCTCGCTTGGTTAACCAACTATTTCTCGGTGACGTACATCGTTTCGAAACTAAATACGGGTATCCCACACTTTCGAATGTTCGCTTTACGCCACTGTTTCGCTTTTCGGGGGGGGGGGCAAAAAGCGAAAATAGCGTTCAGCTCTTCCTCTCTCTGCAACACCCTAGTGTCCTGTACGCATCATATACCATCCATCAGGTCTGGCAACGTTCAAAATGTTTTCCAATATAAATTAATGGTAACTGCTTCTTCGCTTTACGCCATTTCGGTTTACCAATGGTTTTATTAGAACGCTCTACTTTTTGATAGCGGGGAAGCCTGTATCGAAAATTTAATTCTTTCAGGGTAACCGAAAATGAAGGAATTTCATACTTAAGCCTAGAATGCATCTTGTAAATTTCCAATAAGGATTTTGCAATACTATATAATACATAAAAGGAGATGATGTTATCATTTAAATATGTTACCTTATCTAGAGTGTCCCATAAGTAATGTCCAATTTGTCCCCAAATTACCGCCAGTTCTATCTTAGGGAAGCCACTATTTAATAGTTGTTTTTAATGGTGATTTAATAATAATTTAACAGTTGCTTCCCTTAGAACTTGGGACAAATCGGGAGTTACTTCTGTGACACCCTGTTATCTTCAATTTAGCCAATCAATTCATACCAGAAACAATGCATTTACATGATTTAAAGACAACTCGTATATCAATTCGGAAATTTCACCGAAACATGTTATCATTCAAGCCATGGGTCTCCCTAGGGTTCGATGGGACTATCCAAGGGATTGATAAATGCCTGGGAATCAAATGGGGGTAGATAAATGCCGGGGGAGTCGATTGAAGTTTTGGGGGTCGAAAGCTGACATTCGTATAAGAAATAAAAATACATAAAATACAACTTGCTGATACACATTTCTGGGACAAAACAGGAGTTACTTCTGTGAAAATAATTAGTTTTTATTGTGTATTTATTTTATATTCAGTTTATTGAAACATACTGATAACATTGTTATCAGGTGGTTTCGTCTCGGCAAAGGTTCCATTTCGTTTCGTCTTCAAATCTTCATTGGTATGCAGTTTCCCTCACTAAAGCATATGGAAACTGTACGTCTATTTATTCATTTATTTTTGTACACGCCTAGGGGTCGATGAGGGATCACGGATTCCATGAAGGCGGCAACAAGTTGCAATACCCCTGATTCAAGCAAACACTGTTGGCCTATTCTCCGCGTGCGAGGATCAAGGGAGGTCACTCCTCTCGCCTGTGATTATTTTGACGTGTAAATCAGCACACAAATTCCACTCTTCTAAGCTTGGTCTCTCCTTCCTCGGGGAGCGACTGCCAAGCTGTAGGTTTTTCTGTCAGAGTAATCTTCTCTTGGATGGATGGGCTGCCTTACAGGGACCCTACCATTCTACCAATAGTTGGAGGCGGGGTGCATGCCTTTCTCAGGGGCATTAGTGCGAAATGAACACAACTACCTTAGCCGTAATTTGAACTCGGTTCGTCGATTATATTTTCCCTGCGTTTACAGTTAGGCCAATCTGTATCTACCATGAAAGAAAAATCACTTCATAATTGCTTCAACGACGTACATCCATATATAACCACCTGCTATTGTTGGGCATGTACGAATTTGCTATTTAAAATACAATGACGGAAAATAAAATTGCAACACCTTGAAGGACGATGCCGGTTTTGACCCGGGTACAGTATGTGCATTCTAGCGGGTAGTAGATATTCTGATAACATTTGTATGGATGGATGTATCACGCGTACAGGCCGCACCAATCGAATTAGAGGGCTGAACATTCACTCCTTATTTTTTAGAAAAGCCCCCCCCCCTTTTTTTGTGGAAAATGTATGCTAAGTGGTCCCTTGGTTTGTATCCGGCAGCATTCACGCTTGTTGTTTGAAAGTCCAGACTTTGTTAGGCGAGAGAAGTAACCTATTCATTGGTTCATTGATCACCCCCAACACGGCATGCTGTCAAAAGACGTTTGATTTAATGTTCTGCACGCCAGTAATTACAAGTAAAATTGAAGACTCGAGCTTAAATTCCTTTCTTAAGAAGAAGTGACGAACCTCACAAACCAAACAATAAAGTTGGCTTTAATAAAGAGAAAAGATAAGCGAGACCCGGCTGTTCCTATTCTATCTATAATAATAATGAACATTTTCTGTTTGTTTCTCACTCCATAAAACTGAACTCTTCCACTTGTGTAACAATTTTGCTGATAAAAATGTCTCTCAACTCCCATTTAAAACAATGGACTCTTCCACTCAAACGAGTTCAGTCACTTTTTAATAAAACCTCAGATGAAATTGATAAGACGTAAACATTTAATTACACTATTAAAGATTCGAAGTAGAATGTGAAGAAAACGCTAGAAA
Organism: Architeuthis dux; assembly: GCA_006491835.1. Lineage (NCBI taxonomy): Eukaryota > Metazoa > Mollusca > Cephalopoda > Oegopsida > Architeuthidae > Architeuthis > Architeuthis dux. Next base: position 2,869,050 of record VCCN01003439.1, on the reverse strand, counting down.
CATTGGTAGATATGCATTACGGCCTCCAGTTAATTACAAAAATTAAAATTATTTCTTTACTTTGCAGCTACTAACTACAGTTTATTGGCTCGATATTTCCATAGTCGTTAAGTAACCTTTTATTATTATTGTATTGATGAATGAGTTAGAAAACCAACTATGGAGTTAAAAAGAATTATTACAAAGATTTTAATTATTTTTTCGATTCGCAGGTACCAACTACGAGTTATTGAAATAACATGATTCCATAGCAACTTTGAAAGAAAACAACACCGTCCTAAAGTTGCCAAATAAATTAATATGTGCTACCGAATATATATAGACTGTGTAGTTAGTACCTGCGAACTCTAAAAGATAATTTCAACTTTTGTAATAAACCGTTTCAACTCCATAGTGTTTCTGCAAATTATAACTTATCAAATTGAATTACAGAAGTAAATTAATTGACTTTCAAAAATAATTCTAATGTTTGTATCTCAATAAATTCTTATAACTCCATAGTTTCTTTTTGTTGGTCCTAGTGTGGATTTGTCGTGCGCGGATTTATCAGTGAACTATTACATACCCAGCTCAGGCATCTACCAACAATGGAATGTTCACGTCCTGTGGTTTAACCGCAAGTCAATTTTACTGTCGGAACACTCCCGCAAAGTGGCGACAGACCCCCATATTTAACTCAAGCATCTGCCAGGAGAAGGACACTCCTGAAAAACCTACGACATCCTATTTACGCCACTCCGGTGGTCCATAAGATGCAGACCCTTGATTTAAAGGGTGGGGTCGGCCCTGGGCAAGTCGCACTTCACCTTGAAACTTCACTGCTCAGGCTGGAGGGTTATTCCGTACACATGCCCTGTCGTCTATGGCCCTACTGATGTGGAATACCCTTCACAAAAACTTCGTTCGCGAAGCCAAGCCATTCATTCATATACATACACACACGTATACACACACAGGTGTAATGGACAGTAAGACCATTACTACCGTAGCGAGTTCGATCTTCACCGGTTTCCCCACATACTTAGCTTAGTAAATACCTACACACACAATGAGTGCCTTATTAATGTGACCGTGTGCCAGACTAAGCCAAACTTGTTAAAAAGAACTGCGAGCTAGTGTCTCCGAATGTTGTTTGGGGTGGTTCTTTGGACACGTTAGTCTTTGCCTAAGGCAGCAAGAAGAAAACAGAAAAGAAAAACCAAGTGACACAAAGCCCAGACTTGTCAGGGTGAAAAGACATTCAACTAAAATATCTCAAATATTTCTGCCTGCTTCGTCGGCAACCTTTATTTGTCTGAAGTGGCCCACGGCTTTTAGACAAGGGGTGCTGGAGTGGGAGAAGGTGTGCCAGGGAATGTGTGTATCAATTGTGTTATTATAGTTCAAAATCATGGCATGTGCAAGAAATTTGATGGTACGACATTGGATCAATAAGTCCGCAATCTGACACGTAGTTATTTATCTGAATTTTGATCTGAACTTTTTGTTTATCTATCTACCTACACCCACAAAGAGTATAATGAAAACATTGTATCTCAGCAACAAACTACTATACCAGGGTGGATCAATAAGTCCGTAGCCTAAATCGTAGTTATTAGCTGAATTTCGATCTGAAATGTTCACTATATCTAATGTTCGGTCTATGTATAATATTCACCACAGAAATAAGTGCATTGTCAAGGGAGATTATGCTGAAAAATAAATATTTGTTCCTTAAAATAAATGATTTTTTCGTCTCCACGCAAATAGTAGTTTGTATTACCAAGAACACAAACACTATAAATTGGATGTACCACCAAGGATCTTTCATTTACCCATTTCTCCTCTGACGATGACCAAAGGTCGAAATATGTTAGAAATATAAAAAATGAAATAAAATCATTTTTATACTGTCTGTGCGCCTTCCATATGTTCACCCTTTACGTGTAAATTGAGTGTAGAATGCCCCCATGTAGTTGCTAGCCTTTTAGCTAACTCATTGTCGTCTATATCTGGTTATTCGAGTTTTTTGTTTTTGTTTTTAATCTTCCACTAGTACTCGAGGTGTCGTGCGGGGGTGGAGCCAGCGGTCGCGTTATTTCGTCCGTCCGTTTTTTTTAATCTTCTCTATTTTACTGAAGCAATTTTATTATAATCCACTTCCGGCGTTCTAGGCCCGTCGTGGCTTCACCAGAGCCCCGTTAACCGTACTTTTAAGGAGTATGCGTCCTACTCTTGTCACGTCGCTGGACTCTCTATGTTTGAATTCAAAGTAATCCGTCTCCTAGACTGGTTGCCAACCAAGGCTAAAGAGCCCAGTCTGTATAGATATTTACCCATAGCCGGGGGGATTCGTGCTTTTCCCAATGCAAAATAAACACAGTCTCAACCCGAGTTCGGCTCGTCCATTCCATTCTTCGTGCTGTTAACCGTTCGGCCACTCCACACCTCCTACAACTTAAATGTTCTAAATTTCCCGAATTCCAAAAGATAGTCAACGCGATTTTCACAACGAGTCAATAAACGAATTGCTCGGCAGTCAATGATTACAATAAGGCATTGTAAAGTGTACAGTTCAGCCTCTACAATCAGTAAAATTGCTGGTTGTGGTAAAATACGAGAAGCAACAAGAAGCGAAGCAAAGATATCATCTGTTACTAGTAACAATTGCTCTAATCAATGAATAACCATAACCTTAGTTACGGTGTGAAAAGGCATGGTGACGCAGTAACGCCACTACGAGGCACACCTGCTCTGGGAGGCACATTTGGTCAGAATTCTGCGTTACGAGGCACAAAATCACTTTATCTCATCCTGGCCCGAAATCATTCAATTAATCACCACAAACCTCTGTATAAAGGTTTTTCAAATAACATTCCCTTTACTTCTCGTATAATACAGAAACTACAAGATTCGTGAACCAACGGCTGACTGTTGTGTTTACAGCTTGTGACGAAGACAGTCAATCGAAAACATTTCAATGTAGCAATTGTTATTTCTGAAATCAAATTCTGCTCTTAACTGTACAATAGACCAATGCTTCTCAAACTGGTGAATGGTTCACCCAAGGGTGAATGAATTATGTTGGAGGTGAATAAAACTATAGGGATGAATAAAGGCTGAATGAAGCATGAAGGGTTATTCACTCAGATATTTATATTTTCTCTCTACTTAAAAAAGGTATTGTTATTCAAGTGTTTAGTGAGCTCTTATTGCTTTTTAATGGCAGTGGAGCTGAAAATTTGATATGTTTTTCTCTACTTATGGTTTTCTAGTTTCAAAGTAGCAGGGTGTTTCCTGAATATACAAATAATATAACTATTATGGGGAAACCAGACAAGCTGGTGAAACAAAATGAATTCTGTATAAAATGATATACAAGGGAGAAGAAGACGAAAATGATTTTTAAAATATATAAGGCAACCTCTCCCCGTTCAACAGATTAGTACGTTCTTTCTGCTTCATCCATCTTACCTCATTTGGCCTTACTTTGGCTGTACTAAGCTTTACTTTGGCTGTACTAAGCTAAGCATAGTTAATATTAAATCTTTAGATCCAAAATGGTTTACTTGGTGGCTTATTTCCCACCAGCACCAACGGTCGGTGTTCGATCCCAGGTAAAAGCCAGGATCTTGAATGCTGTTTTTTTTAAGCTGACAAGCCTCCCACACGTAGAAGATTGGTGCAACACAATCTTCCTATCTACCTAAGTTGTCCCTGTGCTATACTAAACTTAAGTTTCAGGCTTTGAGTTTCAAACCTTAAGATGGAAATGGTCGTGAAATAGGAGATTTAATGTCTGACAATCAAAGAAAACAGATGTCATTTTCAAAGCTCTCCTGGGAAAACAACTTTTATTTTAACGGGTGTAATCAAAAAGCTTTAAGTGCAGTGAAGAAGTCTAGGACTGTACTGAGTACGTTCTACGTCATCGAGGAGGCCAAGACTGAGCTGCCAGACTAAGATCACTCCCCCCGCCTGTCAACACGTCATGGGTCAGCGTGCCAGGGTAAGGCCCATCACTTCCAGGTCTTTCACTGATAACAACAGATCTTAGGGAAGGCCTATGTCTAACAATGGACTTAAAAGGCTGATTATGATGATCATGATGAAAGATGAAAATGCATTTTTACAACTGAATTTTTAGATTGTTATTCTCAAGGTTGGATTCGTTGTAAAGAAATAGGCTTTCGATTATTATTTAAACTATAACCTACCTTCCAGGGTGTGAAAAAGCATGGTAAAGCAGTAACGTCGCTACGAGGCACACCTGCTCATAGGTAGGCAAAAATTATCAAAACAACGTGTGCAGAGATCTAAATCAAAGGTTGCTGTCTTTGATTGAGAAAACGAAAGACAAAAACGTATGCAAACAAACAAACTTACTGCTCCATTGCCCGCGGGTGCAAAGCATAGAAGACTTTAAAGCATAGAAGGACATAACAACGCACACAGAAGACATCAAAGTGAAAAGAGGGATGAAGAATGAGAGATCTAAACTATCTTTATGGATAAATAAACATTGAATGCAAAAGTCACATTTAGTTCTTTATTGGTTGATTGATTCGAAATTTCAGTTAAAAACAATGCGTAAAATTTGAGCCATTAACAAAATTTAACATAAGCATTTGGGAGGCACATTTGGTCAGAATTCTGTGTTACGAGACACAACATCACTTTATCACAACCTGCCTTAGGCTAACATTTCAAATATGCACCCACAGACAACTAGATAAATATTTGTGAGAATGGATATTTCGATCTTGGAATTTTCACTGTGCGACAATTCGTCAGATTTTACCGAAATTCTCATAGAAATTTCACCAGTGGTAAAATGGATTGACAAATCTGGTAACCCAATTTTGCATGTTGCCATCGCAAATAAACAGATATTTTCTACTTAGAACTATGAACATAAAGATATAAGTTACAAAGTGACAAATGATAACAAGCGATTATCCCGTCCTACGCTTTCTCGTCCTGGCGAAGAGAATTAGTTATAGTAGCAAGAGTAAGAATGAAATGGATGAGTTGTAACGTAACCTATTTCGTTAGCTGACTCCACGATGAATATTGATGACCAAAGTCATCAAAATGATATACAATGGAGTAGAAGAATTGACTTCTAGCTTCGTCTGTAGCTAATTCTTTGATCAGTCTTCAGTCATCATTCTTTTAAACCGTATTATGGCATCCAGAAAGTATGGGCAAAAAAGATGCCCACTCATATTCAGTAGGGCATATTTTGGAATCTACAGTAGTCAATGCTAAACACTGGGTTAGGTGTGGTCCTCTTCCCCCACATATAATAGACTGACTTATTTGTGTTTCCGCCATATTGTTGACAGTAAAAGGACGTTATCAGAAATAAACAGAAACGCTCAAGACGAATCTAAGGCCAACGAGTTAGATTGGAACAAATAGGTATCAGATTCAAGTTTAGTTTGTTTTAGCTTGAATAATTTAGAGATGATTGCCAGGTAAAGTGAAAATATAGCCAATACGTTAAAATCATATCAGCTACTAACATTAATCTCATACGTTAGAACGTAGTTGTGTTTACCAGAGTATGATCAAATGATATGGTATAAGTTTATCTTTTAGAAAAATAAAATAATATAAAAGTAAAAATAAGAAAACAAATAAAGAATATTCATAGAACAGAATGATATGTTTTATCGTCAATATATGAATAAAAATGTATTTATTTCTGTGCAATGTTTTCCTAAAACTGTTTTTTTCCCCCTTCAGGTTGAACTTCAACACCAGTCGAGAACATGAGCGAATCACGTGATCGCTAGAATTAAGTCAATAAAAACAGCAATTTAACATAATACTATCACACGTGTACTTGAATTAGGGCGGGTTTTCAGCTAGTTTAAAAAAACAGAGTGAGATCAATTTTTCATAAAATCTTTCTCGTGCAAGACCATCCACCAACATCTGCTTTGTGACAAGAACAAACAATGCAAGTGAGATGTTTGAATTTGAAACTGATGCTTTATACATAATTATAGAATGAAGGGTCTTTACATATTGCTTCCCTTGTCCTGACGAGTGCGGAAAGGTCTGCGCCTCATGGAATGGACTCCACAAGTCTGCAGAAAATAGACAGACCATGCTCCCATGTTTAGGTGGTTTCTATAGCGTGACAGACAAACAGACAGTGTGACTGAAAAAAATGTCTTAGCTTCTTAAATTACGAACGCTTTCTTACGTCACATTTTTTTATTTCGAAAATTGATTTTTAAAAAATAATTATATGACGTTGTGTGACAAAAAAAATATTCCTCTTTCTTCGCCCACTCTCTTTTCTCTTCCTGTCTTATGAACACTTTCAACATTTATCAAATTCGTCTAAAAGAAAGTGATTTGACATTCATAGTACTTGTCGACGTTCGAGGTAAAAGAGCTCCTTCGTAGGTTAGATAGCTGTGTATCTGTCACTGGCGCCAGCGGTCCAGTGTTCGAGTCCAGGTGAGACCCACAATCCCGATTGCTGATTTTTCAAAGCAGGCAAGTCTTTTCCACTCGGTAAACTGACGCAACACAATCATTCTACCCCTAATTGTGATTTACACAAGCGTATATATAGCAGAGAGTGTACTAAAAGTTCCGATGGAGTTTATGAATCTAATGATATTTCTGTTTATTTTTTTTATTTTTCAAAAAAAATGAAGATTATTTTTTATCAACTAACGTTACGCCAAATCGGTGAAATTGCCTAATTGGCGAAATTTTAACTTTTTTTTTTAAATAAATAAAAACGTAGTTTTATAATTTGATCAAAGGATATAAAACAACTATTTTTTACGATCAAAAGTTTATGTAATGAAAATGAAATCAAACTTTGTTTTACAAAAACATTTCACCGATTCAGCGTAAAATATACAATATGAATAAATAAATAAAAATGAAAAGATAGAAATAAATAAATAGAAATAAACAAATTATAATAATTAAATAAAAAATAAATAAAATGAATAAATAAATAATAATTATAGTTATAATTATTAGTATTATTATAAATCAGTTTCAAAGTCATTCGCTTCTTATGGGACAGCATTTGACACCTTATATTTGTGCGAGAGAGAAGTGTAAAAGTGTCGAAAATTGCCATAAACTTTTGACAAAAATCAATTTTGCAATCAAAACTTTAATAGAACGTTAGTTGGTCACTGGGTCACAATGTATAAGGTTCAAAGGTCATTAATGAAGAGTTGTTTAGAAAGGGGCGATCCTATTGGCTAGACGTCACATTTATGTTGATGACGTCATGATTTGGTTGGCTTCCATTATGAACGGCATTAATCATAGTTATTATTATTATTGTATTCTGCCTCTTTGGGCATCTCCGATTCTACACAATATTTGCACATCAACTTCTAAACAAATACAGACAAAAAATGTTCTTACCTCAGTCAACGAAAATTAAAGCTTGGTTTTTTATAGTCCCGATTTCTGAATCTGTTAGGCACAAAAGTCTGGAAAAAAGAAAAAAAGACGTTAGAAATGCGTGTTATTCAAAGACTTGAATGCTGTTAGTCTATTCGAAAATGTTTCGTTAAATTTACATAAAATACTCTAAAACTTTCAGAGGTTTCAAACACCAATTTATGTGGGGTGGGGTGAGGGGCAAACGAGACATTTGACCCCCGCGCCCCACTGGATCGGGCAGAAGGGGTTTGAAAGTTAGAACTTTATAGTCAATAACAATTATTTGATGTAAACCCAACTTAATGTTCTCATATAAAAAGACTGTATTAGGGTTGCCGGTAAGATATATTCCAAATTCAATCCTTCAATACAAGTTTTAAAATATAATATTAAGGATTTAAATTAAATCTAAAATAATTCAAAATATTAGTGCAGTCAAGTCTCAAATCTTGAAATACGTAAAAAAATAAGTTAAAAAAATGTAATCCTTTAATATAAGTTTTAAAATGTAAAATTTAGGATTTAAATTAAATTAAAAATAATTTTAAATAGTAGTGCATTATTAAAATTACCTCCGATTGTTGTAATCTTGAAAAAGATTTCTTCCACTTTTAGTGAAGGTTTACTTTCTAGTTTTTCCCCAAAAGGTGTTCGCACAACGTAAAAGAAAACATTATTTTAAATAATTTTTTCAAGTACAAGATATTTATTTTTCAACATAATCTCCTTCGTTTTCAATGCATTCAATTCAGTGACGAATATTAAATGTAAAATTCACTGTATAATGTTCGATCTGTGATCATAGATCAAACATTATACAGTGAACTTTTCAGTTAAAAATTCAGCTATTAACTACGTATCAGACTACAGACTTGTATTCTCGTTATTCTCTTTGTATGTGTACGAGTAAGTTGATAAACAGATAGAAACAGATTGAGATAGAGAGGTAGATAGACAGACAGACAGACAGATAGATAGATAGATAGATAGATAGATAGATAGATAGATAGATAGATAGATAGATAGACAGACAGACACACACAAAGGTGTTAGTTTGCTGTTTCAACAGCAAACGCGCGCTTTTTTTCTATTCTTCTTTCAATAGGTTTATTTTTCCATTAGGCCTTATGACCTCCAGGGTATTTATTGGTTGTTTGTTGTTTACCGTCAATGAAAAGTGTTTTGAATCTGATCGTAAAAAGACGATTTGTCAGTCATTCGTAGGGACACGAGAGAGAGCTTAGAAAGAGGAGGGGCTAAGCTTAGTCTCCGCCCCTCTTCCTATCTCCGCCTCCTTCAATCAGTAAATAACACGAGCCTTTCTTAATGGAACGACCTGCCACCCCTTGCGTACTAATCCTCTAACATCGCTAGTACTTTGTTAATTCATTATTTTCTCATCTTTTCAGCATCTCTCGTCAAATGAGAAAAGGAAGTGTTGCCCTCCAAAGAAAAGATGAAAGCTGACCCAATAGCGATGAGGATGGGGCGGGGCTTAGGAGAAAGGGAATATATAGTCCACGTAGAAAGGTTTTTAGAGACATTGACAATAGGGACCAGTGGGAGCGCAGGCTTTGTTGTTGTTGTTGTTGTTGTGCTTGGCGCGCTAGTCTACTTATAAATTTGCCACGTGATGGTCTATATTAAATTCGCCACGTGATGGTCTATATTTTTTGTCTGTAAAATTGGTCAGGATTTGTTTGGTTTAGGTTCACAAAAAAGGGGAGGTAACTTCAGTAGACAATTATTTAAGCTGCTACTAACGCATTATGGAACAAATGAAAGCAGAAAACTTGACTATTTAAAAAGTTTAATTTAACTGCAAAGTATATTAGGGTTGGGGTTGCAATTAACAACAAAAAAAGATTAAATATTTGTTTTCAAATTTGTAACACTAAAATGAATATACAGTTGAAATTAATATTAAAAAAATGATTAAATAAATTTTCTTTTGTCATTTCTAACAGTATTTCTCCACACGAACTCGTGTAAATAAGAAGTAAACAGTCTCCTATTTGTTCCAAATTGTCTGCATAATTTATCATGTACACTACAGCGTCTACATTAGTTACCTCCCTTGTTTTGCGAACCTAACCCAAATAATTACCAATTTGTCCAGGGAGGTAACTACTAAATTCGAAAGTCATTCATTTAATTTAATTCTTCTTCTTTTTCTTCAAATGGGTAAAAGGAAATCTGGTTAATTCTGGTTCAGTGGTTAAACACAAACAAGCAAATACAGAGCAACGTAATGGTTTTGATATTTTTCAAGTACAGCCCAATTGCAAAATTATTCAAAATAATTAATTTCTTTGACGGCATGCGTTAACTAGTAAATAATGAACAGTGAAAACGCAAAAAGATAACCGATCTGTCCAGCCCAACCACAAAAGTCACAATTATATGAATCTTTAAAATGCCCGAGAGAAAAAAATTCAAACTCAACTGAAATACCGTATTTCCTGACGTATAAGACGCATCTATAATTTGGCGAGAAATATATTTTTAAAAAAATATATATAAAAATAAAATAAAACCCTAAACCATCTGAAATGATCACAGATAGTTTTTAGGGTTTTATTTTTTAAATTTTCATAGTAAAATTTGAAAAAGATAAAATTCGCAACAATAGAAATTCATGATTAAAAAAATTATATAAGACAATTAAACAAAATATTAATATAAGACCAGAAGTAGAAGTTAGAATTCCTGAATACCACCGGGTTATAATGCGTAGAGTGCTTTTTAGAAGAGCATTTTAAAAAATAAATGCGTCTTATATGATAGGAAATTCGGTACTCGGAATCAGAACTGATTTATGTAATCTTTAAAATTGAATTTAATAAATTGGATAAACATTTCCACTGTTTTATATCAAGTAAAATCAGTTTGAATCTGTTAAAGAAAATGTTCGAAGAAATGTTTCAAAGACTTTCCAATAAGCAATGACTAAAATGATGTTTGAATACATCATTAGAATGCTTAAACTGAACTCAACAAATTAGATACTCTTAAAAACTGTCTTAAATTCAAGTAGCGGCAAACAACCCGATTTTTGAAGACAGTTAAATAGCGAAAAAGATAAGATTTGTTTTTTCGGCTCAGACCTCTGTAAAATGCTCAAGACCATTTTTGTACAATTTTAGATATTTTTTTATAAAAAAAATTGACAATTCTCAAGTTTAGTTCAATAAATTCAAATTTTACAATAAAACAGATCACTTATTCATTCTTACGTATTTTATTGATTTGAAAGAATTTTGAACATTTAAATTTAAATTATTGTATATGTTTTTCATGTGTCTTCTGTCTTATTCTTTATAAAAAAAATTATTTATTGGTTTGGTTTCATGGTAAATTTCTTGACTATTTTTTTTTCCACCCCCCAACTTTCTTCCGTCAATTCTAGAGCTAAAAAAGCTACGACTCAAGAAGAAATTTGTTTTCTTTTTCACGCATTCATTTGTAAAAGTGATGTTTTTCCATTTGGATCCGACCTTGCTCAAAATCCTGGATCCGCTCCTGTTAACTAGAAATTCGCCAATAATGACTACATAATAAAAACATGAAAAATCAACACCGACTATTGGTATCACCCAACAGGGAGGCGCTTGGGAAAATATCCCAACACAATTCGAACGTGAGAAAGCCCTGCTAATATTTCGAGAATGCTAGCATATATAATACCTACTACTACTTCTACTACTACTACCACTACCACTACTATTACTAGTAACGACGCCCGAGGTAGAACGTTATCGTGAATGCTTTCTTGCGTTTCCGGTTCGACATATAAAAACTAAAAGTGGAAGAATACTCGCCTTAAGAGATAACGATCAGAAACGAAAAGGGATATCGACTATACCTGTCCCCCCGCCCCCGCGGCAGATGATGAATGAAATAAAGAGAGAAAGAAAGAAAAGAACAGCCCCTCCATTTGTATTTACTGTCCATCCAGTATAGGGCGTGACAACTTTAAATTATATGAATCACACACAATCTGTGCCCACCCCCGCACATAAGATATCTCATTGCTTTCCCCACTAACACCATTAACCGTTTTTTTGTGTGCCCCCACCCCCCACGCGGTTTGACGTTCCCTGTAGAATAAGGAAGATGTGGGGGTTGTTTTTTTTCTCACAATGAGAAGAAGGTGCCTCTTCTATTTCTATCTAGAATAAATAAATAGATGAATAAATATATATATAAATAAATAAACATGAGAAAACAGCGTAATTTGCAGGGGGCGAAGGGTGAACGCGAACCTCAATCTGCTGCTGTCGGAATTGAAAACGAAGGAAAACAGGTCATTCATTCATTTATTTATTCCTCCTTTCATTCATTCACGTTCATTCACATTCATTCATCATTCACATTCATTCATTCACCAGTAGAGAGTTGGTTGGTTGGCGGGTGGGGGTTGGGTCTGACAGGAAGGGGAGGCGGGGGGAACGCAGAAGATACGTTCCCGGATTTAACGAAACTGGGTTTTAGGGGTATCTTTTTTCGGGGGAAAAAGATGAAAAGATTAAAAAGGGAATACCAATGGTGAGAAAAAGGAAGAAAACAAGGCAGTAGTGGAGTGGAGCTTTTATCTTTTCTATCTTGTTAGGATTCCTTGAACGCAGCCTACAAACTCAATACAGGCCTCTCCCGTTTATAACACGGTTATTTATATCACGGTTTGCATCATAACGCGGGTGGATGGTGGATCCCAAAATATTATTCCAGCTCCAAAATAGCTAGATCTAGCTCCAAAATGGCTAGGTTTTTATCGCGGCACCGTTTTAACACAGTTGGTTTTCTTGGCCCCCGTGTTATAACGGGGGACACCTGTAATGACTGCAGCTTCTCAAATAGTAACATAAATACCGTATATACTCGTGCATAGGTCGAGTTTTGAAGACCAAATCTTTAAGCAAAAAATGATGGTCGACCTATACACGAGTAATAATCTTGTACGGTTGAGATTCAAACATAGTGGAAAGGACTTGGAGCAACCCGAGGCTTCAAAAAGGCAATACTATAAATTAATGATTTTGTGACCATAAATCAAGGGTCGACCTTTACACGAGATCGACATACACGAATATATACGGTATTATGTTGCTAAGCAACTTTATCAAAAAAATAAATAAATAAAATAAAAAGTATACTAGATAATCCCCGTGCAGAAAATAATCACGGATATATTTCAATTTCTATAATGATTTTTTTTCAGGAAATATACTACTGAACTCGTTTATCACCTTCGAGTGGAAGAGTCCATGGTCACGGACAGAAAAAAGATCACACTGTTCATTATACAAGATGAAAGTCAAACTTTGTTCAGCCTTGTTTTCAAGATTCTAAAATCACTCTAATCATGATTTTTAATGATAAAACTGTTTATAAACAGGTCTTAATAAAGTAGTATCAGATAGGGCTGAATAAAATAGTATCAGATAGGGCTGAATAAAGTAGTGAATAAAGTAGTATCAGATAGGGCTGAATAAAGTAGTATCAGATAGGGCTCCGACTTTTTCCAATAAGATATCATAGCTTTTTTAAAATAAAAACGAGTAGCTAAATATAACTTACATCAGTGTATGGAAAATACGAGGCTCTTAGCTGATATACTTTGACACAAAGCAAATTAAGTTCAAATAAAAAAAAACAGATCCGATGCTTTATCTTGAACTTGCGCCTGGAAAAAATATCATTCCTACTTTGTAATTGTTAAAGGAAAATGTAAATAGTTTTTTTTTTACTTCAATTAACTCTTTCGAGGCTCCTGGGACACATATATCCCGAAGTTTTTATGACTGTTGGGATATATGTGCCCTGTTAATTTCTTCTAGAAGTCTACTGGGACGTCTGTGGCACGAAAAAATAAACACGAAAACCAATAAATGTCTAATGGGACAAATGTATCCCATCATGATTTTGGTTCTTCAAAATAAGGCAACATTTTTTTTATTCAATGTAAGAATAGTTTTCTTTAACCATTAAATAAAGATTTATGAATCCTTTATGAATTTATTTTATCAAAAAACTCCGTTGCCACAAGCAACTTGCGACGTTAAACGAGGTTCAGTTGTATAGATATTTATTACCAACTACTATGCCACATAGGAAAGATTGTATTGTGCCAATTTTTCTAATTAGAGAGGGCACACTTGCCTTGAAAATCTGGCTTCTACTTGGTCTCGCACACCGACTACTAGCGCTAGTGAGAAATACGCAACTTGAACTATCTCACCAACGAGACTCGGTTGTATATGCTTTTTACATACTGGAAGTTGGAAAGGGGTTAAAATACAGTGCAAATGCACACTAAATCTAGGAGTTTATTCCATGTTTAATTTGAATTCGAAATCTTTATTTGCAGGAGGTGCAGGTGGCCTAACGGTTAGAATGGAATCGAACATCGGAGGACAAGGTATATAAATGGTCGGCAGTTGAGTGACGTTGGGGAGGTCTATTTGGAATGTCAAGTCGAAGTCGTTTTGACTGACACATAGAGGGTAACGGTTGAAGTACCCAGAAATTATTGTAACAGTATCAATCTGGTTCAACTACTAGAAATAAAGGGTGTCCAGTCTCACCGAGAACATTTAGTGACTAAAGATCGCACATCTCTTCAATTATTCAATGCCAATTAATAAAACTTGAATGATCTGATGATGTAAAACAAAGCAAAAAGCATTTTTTTCCGGACAAAACGATTTCAAAATTAATGAGAAATTAGGCTAACATTTCGCCCTCTCCGCAACGTAGACAGACACCTCTTATCCTAAGCGAGAAACAGTGTATTGCGTAAATAGTTGCGTCTTATACATGGGGCATGAACTAATGGATAAAACAGCACATTTCCTTGTTGGCTAGCATCGAAATGGTCATCAGAATCTTTCTTTTTAATCGTAATTGATCAACGAAACAGCGTCAATCGTGAGAAACTAAATGCTTTGAAGTGCTGAAAACCTCGAAGCTCACCATGAAAAATTAATCGAAATATTATAAGTGTCAGAAAGACGAAAATACTGCAGGATTCACTAAGTAAGCACCAGTTTAAGTAAACGGCGACAAACTTTACTATTAAAGAAATTGAAAAGTTTATAAATTATCAAAGTTTTTTAATTTCCTTGAAAATGAAAGTCACGCTTCAACTTTTAAATCGTTCATTTCTCAATCTACAAAAAGGGTTAACTTTTAATCAAATACAATAGAAACCGTCACGTGACCAACGTTTTGGAGAAGGGGGGATCAATAAATAAGTTACATCTCTCGCCTTTGGGCGGTAATTACAAAGAAACGAATTTTCAACAAAAAAAAACAAGCCTGAACACTGCCAGACGCAAACTAAGGGACCAATTTAGCATAAACTTACATTGTAAATTGCCCCCCCCCCGTAAAATCTATTTCTTTCTTTGGGTGCGGGGGTTTAAAAAGACCAAAAAACATTTCTAGACATCTAAGGAGTAAAAGTGAAAATTTCCAGCCCTCTAGCTCCATTGGAAACTGAAGAAACATGTGTTGTCGGTTTCTAATAGAATATTTCTATCCCAAGCTGCGTTGTTCTTAAAATCTTGCAAGCATTTAAACTTTAACCACCAGCTTAGCAACGGAAAGCAACAAGAAGCGAAGTGAATGTAATTTGAAGGGGGAAAAAGCTTTCTTTCTGAGATTGTGGTGATTAATAAAGAATTTATGGTTAGGGGTTATGGTCGTTCATTGATTAGAACAATTGTAACTGGTAATAAATTATATCTTTATAACTGGTAATAAATTATAGCTTCTCGTTGCTTCCTGTATTTCACCACGACCCCCAACAAATCCTAATTTTCAAAGTGAAAAACGGATTGGATAGAAATTCAGTGTCTTGCACAACATTTTGAAAATCCATATGTTGATAATTAAAATGACACAAGAGACATGGGACATGGGACATACGGTTACTCAAATGAAAAACTTATTAAATTCTGATATAAACGTAGCACGTATGCATTTACGTGTATGGATTTACATTTGCCAAAACTAAGTGGGGAAACCCCCCCCCCCCGATTATTTACTGCATTTCCTGCCACATTGTGCCCACTATCACCCCCACACTAAAAAATCACCTCGAGCCTTATTCCACGAAGGTTTGTGGTACACCTACGAGTTGAAGTGACTGATACCCGCAGATACACAATACGAGAATCTTTTTATATGGGTAGGTGCCATTGAATACATGGGTGCCTCAATCGTTACTGCAGACATCAGGGCATACTCTGGCCCAATCGTCTTAGTGTAATAAGGTGTCGTTGTCTGCAGGACAATCTTTAAACTGGAATTGTTTTTGGACTTTCTCAGCGCCCAGGGGTGGTCGAGTGACTCATACCCACGCTACGCACACATATTTTCCTGAATATTTCTTGCCGAAATATCTTTTCAGTTCCAAAGTCAACAAAAGGATAATAATATATATGTACCCTACATGCTGTTACCAAGACCGCGTTGAGTGGGGTTGATGAATTAAGAGAATTTATTTCCCTAAATATTCCTTTCCAAATAATAAGCGCGCATTATACAGTGAAAATAAGCTGTTTTTTTAAAAAACTTTGTGAGATTAGCGGTTCCGGAAAAATCGCACAAGTAAAAAAAAAAAGAAGAAAAATAGGAAAAAATTAATTGAGTATTGAGGCTAAGAATTGAGGGTTAGTGTTAGGGTATTGCTCTTTTAATTGAATGTGCCATTTTTACATAGATTCGAGACCAGCACATGGGACAGTGTATTTTCATCTATCATCAAATATAGTTATTTACGAAGATTAGCTTGAGACAAGGACAAAAATATAGGACACCTAGTGAGAATCCAATCGGAACTCACTAATAGCGAACAGCGAAACCAGCTTGCTAGCCATTAGACCACGAGAAGTTACACCCTTATTTAATACATATAAATGACCCCTCGAAATATTCTACGAGTTTAGTAATTGTTGTCTTATGAGTAATTTCGATGTACAAGTTTCCCCCTGCTATCCGATAGAGTGTTCCAATAAAACCTTTCGTAAGACGAAATGGCATAAAGCGAAGAAGAAATTAACATTAAGGGGACATTTTTGAGCGTTCCCATACCCTAAATATATTGATGATGATATGTTAGGCTGAGTTGTCGGAGGTACCGGAGACTTGGGTGTATAACGGCTCGTTGCAAAACAAAACGCTGAACGCTATTTTCGCTTTTCGACTTTTTTCGTAAAGGCGAAAACGTGGCCAAAAACTTTCGAAAAGCGGGGTATACCTATATCTCAACATATAGTTATATTTACCAAACTTTGTTTAGTTTTGACAATGCCACAATTATGGGGCAACCAGTAAGAATCGAACTCGCTTCACGGCAGTAATGGTCTGCGAAATGACATTACCCCACGACAAGATACCGTGTATCTTACCCTATAAGTTCATAAATTCACCTATTCTTTCACCTCCAGTTAATGATAAGTATACAGGCCTACCCCGTAATAACGCGGGTGGATGGTAGACCCCTAAATTATTAATCTAGCTTCAAAATAGCTAGATTTAGCTCCAAAATGGCTAAATGTTTTTATCGCGGCTCGGTTATAACGCACCCAACATGGGGGACACCTGTATTTCCTGTCTGGCCATTTTTATTCTTTAGGCGGAAACACTGGTAAAATCCAAATAATAGTCGAACTGGAGGCAACAAACTCTTTTGTTCAGTCTTGGCTGCTGGGTAAGTGAGATGCATTAACAGAACTAGCACACATTTCACAAGCAAAATCTAACCTTTTTATCTCTATAACTATTTCTAAAATATATCCAAGAACTGCATAATTTGTCAGTTTTGGGCAAAACTGATCAACAGTTATTCTTCGGATGACATAAAAAGCCACCCGGGCCTGTCAGAGTCCTAAAAGATGCCGACTTTCGACGTCCGGGCACTAAAAAGGTGCTAAATTTCAACATTCAACCACATAAATATGGTAATTTGCAACTTCCTGGCACTAAAATATGCTAATTTTCAACATATGGTCATATAAAAACATTATTCTAGTGGTTGAATATCAACATTTTACATTTATGTTGTTAAATGTTGAAGTATAGAATCTTAGAAAGCCTTGACAATCCCGGGAAGTGTTTAGTTAAGTACAGTTATTCTTTCTACATGAAGCTACACATTGTGTCTGTCTGCAACATGTCAAAATTAAAATAAAAGTTTACTTTAAAATTTTTTTAAACATTGAGGTCAGATGGGAAAAAAAAAAGAAGAAAGAATCCGTTTAAAAACTAATGATGAGCATTACATATCGTATCCAATCCACTGGGAATGCCCCAATGACCTACTTTGTACGAAGGGGACCAATCACATTTAAGTAGGTTGGGATTGAGAAATGTGGTTTTCGTGCAACGCAGCCACATTAAAAACAAGGGGGCGGGCAATTTCTTTTTCCCAGAAACTGAAGTTAACAAAATTCTCAACAACCAAAGGTCATGTTTCTGAGGGGCTGAGAAAATGTCCCATAATTGTGCGTGTAATTGTATAACTACGCAGAAGCGTCTGTATGTATGGATTTCTATTTAGAACGACTCTTGTGTTCGAGAGTGTGGGAGAAAGTAACTATTTGTTAATGTGAACAGCTGTCCTACACTGTTCTGCGTCTAAAGAGCAAGTCACTTAAGAACTTTGGGAACAATGGCAGTTCGACATATCGTTACGTATCTACACGTGTCTTCCTGGCCTTTTTTTTCTATTTTAAGGAATCAATAGGCTGGGCACGAAGTTTTGGGGCAATTATATTTTTCCACAGATTTAATTAACATTATAGTTGATACAAGTGTCTTAACTATAGAAGAAAGACTCACGTAGTAATTGGGTACATTATCGTGCTAGAGAAGGGACAATTTTATACAGAGAAAGTCGTTTATTATAATCACAGATAATGTTACACAAACGGTTATTGTTATCAGAATCAGTTGGTCCCGAACACTTATTTCAAAGTGATCACAATAAGCGACTTTTATATATCTTTTAATTCTTATTAATATTGTTATCTAAAAGACCCTGCCTGAAAGTGAACACAATAAGCGGCTTCCCCTGTATAT
The DNA here is from genome assembly GCA_006491835.1 of Architeuthis dux. NCBI lineage: Eukaryota > Metazoa > Mollusca > Cephalopoda > Oegopsida > Architeuthidae > Architeuthis > Architeuthis dux. Next base: position 2,850,546 of record VCCN01003439.1, on the reverse strand, counting down.
AAGAACGATTTTCACAAAGATTTGATAAGTTTGTTCCAAGGGTGCCTACCGTGGTGTTAGCATGTTCTTTCAGCAGATTACTTCTCGAATGTAGCGAGTTCGAACCCCACTGGGTGTCCCACTACTGTAGCCTTGCACCTGGTTAAACTGATTAAGTTCTCGCTGTCTAGCAAGACGAAGACATCTTGTTAAGCAAACAGTCATTAAGTGCCTGACCACCCCAAAAATATCACCGAAAGAAATCTTAGTTGAATATTTCGCGATTCATAGAAAAATCACGAAACAGAATTTGGGATTGAATCCCATTGTAAATCAAATTCTCTGTTGACAACAGGAAAAAGCATATAAAATAGACTTTGCAGTGTCCAGCTTCTAGGTATGCATTAGAGGCTTACGGTACTTTCGTCTACATCACTTTAGCAAATATCACTTTTGTCGAATAGTGGGTCATTGGTTAAGGAAGAACTGATGAAATTTGGGGAGTGGATCCAAGGACTTTTTTCGATTGTGAGGGAAATAAAATTCCAGGGGCCGTCCCAAGATTTAATTTTAAAAATACACCGCAATCGGAAAAAATCCCTGGATTCACCACAAAATTTCATCAATTTTTCCTTAGCCCATGGCCAATTTGACAAAATGTCATTGAAATTCATTGAGAACTTTTGGAGATATTGTTGGGACAAACGTGATTTTAGACAAAACTGATATTTGCTAAAGTGATGTAGACGAAAGTGCTGTACCCCGAAATAGAATAGACAAACGTTGGCACAAGGCTGCATTTCTAGGAGCCTTGGCGAGGATCAGCAAATCTGCGTTCATTCAATTCGCGTGGCAATTGCAGGCATATGGCAATAATACAGTTGGTCTTATACATTTAAAACCCACGAGTTCCTAGTAGTATAAACTCTTATTCTAAATATTCCAGTGGCGCTTGTTCATCAATGTATAAAAAGCAGAACTGCAAGGCTAGCGGTTTCCCTGTACACACTGCATCCATCCAAGAGTTTTAACAAAAGCAAAAAGCAAAAAACCGTTTCCTTTTGACAAATGTTTTGACTGTCCACTTTTGCAAAAAATAAAATTCTCAGAATCAAAAATATTTCTGAAGAGAGAGAAGTGCTCTAAACCAAATACAAATATCAAGTTTCATTTGGACATTTTTTGTATTAGAATTTACTCTTCCGTAATCGATTGATGTCGACCAATTAATGCAACAATACTAATTAATATAATCCCAAAACTTTACTAATTACCCTCGACAAGAAGTTTAATTAAATATATTGTCAAACTCCAGTAGACAGTCACAAGAACAAGAAAAACTCTCACCAAATAAGGGGTGTAAACTGATATGTAAAATTCACATTCCTCTACGGTGATTTGAACTTACGATCAACTGATTGCCGGGAAACTGTCTTACTGACTGAGCTAAATTGACAAGTCTTAGATATTAACGAACATTTATCTTACAGATACGCACGGGCTTATTTCATTCTAAATACATTAATACAAAAAATATATATTTTTATAATTTGTTGGCAACGAATGTATTTATTATATATATATACAATACAAAAGTTGCAGTAATCATCCTCAGTCGGAATAGAAGTTGGAGTGGAGTTTGAACCTGCAGCAACCAGTCTTGTCTTTCTTTATTTATTAATGCTACCTTTTCTACTAGTTTAAGTTTCAATATTTAAAATGTTTGCGGCATTTGACTCAAATGTAAAAACACTTGCCAAACATTAAGCACCAAGCAAAAAATAATTATACATCATTTATATACCACAACCTTCACAAACAAACTCAAAAGTACTTACTTTTTAGTTTCTTTCCACCAACTTTTTTCTTTTACTTATATTAAGAGATATGCAATAAGTGACTGTCCGTCACTAAACTACCGCGTATACCAAGAAGGAACCTCGACTTTCCAACTTCAGGTTCCAACTTTCTGACTGTATCTACCAGCTGCTTTAAGCTTACAGAGCGGCTCTGTTTAATCCACACACACACACACACACACATACACACACACACACACACACGGTATACTTTGGCAGCAGATTTTCTTTAATACATCTTTCATTAAACATGACAGACAAGGAGCAACTTTTTAATCTTTTAGTAATCTTTTCTTGTTTTTGTACAAGTGAACGGATCTTTGGTTTCAATGAACATAAATATTGTCCAAAAGATAAAACGCTTTCGGCAGCACTATCTGCCAGTTTCAATATCAGGGTGGAGTTTCATGGTAGGATTGTATCTTGTTTAATATTTTTGCGACACTTTGATCATAGGCAAAAATGCCGGTCCATGCCGTCATTTTTGACAGGTACTATGCTAGCAGCAAATAATAGTAAACCACTCAATTCTTTGATTTTGGACCTGAATTCAAGTTTATTACCAAGGATGTCCAAAAGACGTGAATATCCGGTTTTACGCTTGACTGAACACAGAGAGAAGATGCCTTGGTTTTAGTCGGATTTTTTAAAAAAAACACAGATTCTTGATGAACAAGTCAACACACAAACAAATTGCGTAAACTTTTCTCGATTTTTTCTTTTATTAGATGAAGCATTGTCAACCATTATCAATTGTTGACAAGCTCTTCTGGAAACCTTGGATAGAGCTCGTAAATAGATTTATCCTTATTTTTTTACATTTTGAATTGATATAAAAAAATGAATTTATCTTTATACCATAAATGTGATATCTGCGCTCTTTACTCATTGAGTAAGTTGTGATAAAAAAACGAAAACTTTCAAGATAAAAGAAAATACTAGTCAAAAATTAATAAAGGTTTACTTTGTCATTCATTATGAAATATTCGCTTAAAATTAACAACTTTGAGTTTTCTGTTACTTTTACATAAAGCTGCTGTCATATTGGTTGTTCCGTACGTGTGAACAGGGATTTTTAAAATCAGACAAATGTCTTGCTTTATATTCGTTTGTTTTTTCAACTGTAGAAATATAACAGGAGATGACAACCAAACCAACCCTCTAAGCTGAGCCTTTGCAACCAGCGCACAAAGGAAATTAATGTACGCACAAAAGATTTCAAATTCTGTTAAGATGGCTTACCGAGTTTTTATTGAAAACATATTGATTCACTATGTTGAATTCAAAAGTGCGCACATACTTTTTTGTCACGGGGCAAAAATGACAGTATACGATTTTTGCGCACACAGACTACTAAAAATTAGAGGGAACCTTGAATTGACAACCCTCTCTGATTACCTTCTTGCTATTATGATGGTGTCCATTATAAAAGGATGGTGTCCATTATAAAAGTATAAAAAGATGGTGTCCATTATAAAAGGAAAATATTGTCAAAGATGTTTGTCATGATCATTTTGCCTAGACGGAAAGACATCTTACGGATCAAATGTAAAATCTGAACCCCAAAAGTCAAAAGCGCAAATCTTCAGATTACAACGTAATCAAAACTTAATTTAATTTAATTAAAACAAGGACAAAATGTAGAATTCAGACCCCAATATTCTTTTGTGTACTTAAAGGGGTCTGAATTCTACATTTCATCATTGTTTTGAATAAATTAAATTCAATTTTGATTACGGTGTAATCTGAAAATTTCTGCTTTTGACACCAATTCATTTTTGGGTCCAGCTTCTACATTTGATACGTAAGATGTCTTCCGTAATCTGAAAAATTGCGCTTTTCACGCGAATCAATTTTGGGGTCCGTTTCCTACATTTGATACAATCTTTTTAGACAAACTAATATCTTTTTGTTTTTAAAGTTATTTTATGATTACTTGGGATTATTTGGGTTTTTCATTCATTAAATTTCTTCATCGATATATTAAAAACGTGACAGAGTACAAACATATATTGCTAATTATATGTGTGGATAACGCGTAATATTTTTGGACTAAATAAAATAATATTCTTTCATTAGTACTGCTTGGTATTTCTCTAAATTGTTGTCTCCTCTTCAGATTTCAATTTTGATATGCTTAGTTGTTGTTAGGCTACGAGTCCACAATGTCAATCGATTGTATTGGTCCAAAGAAGCGACAAATACATATCTAGTTTTCTAAGGTTTCATCAATCTAGGACTGAAGTTCTCAAACCGTGGTAAGCGTACTCCAAGGGGCACGCATGACAAATTGCGGGACTTTTAGAATTAGTCACATCCAACTATAACAACTGTCTTGCAAGACTGTCAATTGAGACTGATATGCGGGTGTGTCTCTCTCTGGAACTGTGCCAAGAATCGAGTTGGAAACAGACAAGCTCATCCATCTCATTAAAATGCAACATCAAATTAAATAAAATTACTAACAAATACTACATGTCCATTGTCTGTTCTATGGTGTCCATCTATTTTACATTATATTCTTCATATGTACGCCGAAAGGGCGAACAGAAACCTCGGGAAAGGGCGAACAGGTACGCTCGAAGAAAACGTTTGAGAACCTCTGCATCAGCAAAATAATTTCTTTATTCCTTATAGAATTTATTTTCAGGAGGATTCAAATGAATGTGATAATTCAACATTTTATATTTAAGGATGTCAATAAACATCAAGTATTATTTTAATTCATGAATAAAGTGTTTTAATTTTTGAAAATAAAACTACCTTTTCGATTCCATATATTTTTAAATATAATTTATATATTATTCTTATATAATAATCAACTGTTAACAATAATTAATATTACATAATAGTTAGTGTGTGTGTGTGTGTGTGTGTGTGTGTGTGTTCGCCAATAAATATTGTGTTAAACATAATCCCCTTCCTTGTCAATGCACTTTAACCGAATGTTTCTCCATTGTTCACCTAGATCGGACACTATACAGTGAAAATTTCAGATCAAAATCCAGCTAATAACTGTGTCAGGCTACGGACTTATTAAAATAAAACCTGCATGCATGCATCTACACATGGTAAAATAACTGTTTCGTTTTTAAATCCCCGAAACAGTTTCATGGGTTTGCCATGAAACTGTTGATCCCTACAAGAAAATGTTTACCTTATAGTATTATAAGATCTAATTCTGTTTAAAACATAAATCCCTCTGAACATTTCTCATTAACAGTTATTAGTGAATAGTTGACTTACATGACAAATATTGAAATAAACTAGTTGACTTACATGACAAATATTGAAATAAACGAATAAACAGAAATTTAAAAAGAATTCTGTAGGTAAGATCTTTAGTTAAATTTTCCGTAGTAACATCTTAAATGCTTTAAGACTGTAAGACTTATATAAATATAAACTTATATAAATATGAAACTTTCTATATTATTAAAAGGGAAAAGATTTTTTTCCAGCAGTTGATAATTATAAAGACATTTATTAGTTGGGAACCTATATTTGCTCTATATGTCTTTGCTCTATATATGTCTTTATAATTATCATATTCTGTTGGATATAAAATTATCCATTCTCTGGATTTCATAATTATGTAAATTTCATAAATGTATCAAATTTGAAATTTTTGAAATATTTTTAACGTGATGTAATATTCGAAATTCTTATAATAACATTAGGGAACTTAGATGAAAAACATAAGTACTGAATGGCCTTCTGTAGACACTTTTCATAAGACTATAGGATGTATAGGCCAAAGAAAAGAGTATAAGTATGTATGCGACATGATCAATGTTTCCTATAGTTTTTTGTGCGCAAAAACCTCATGTTGTGCACATTTCTTTCCTGTGACAAGAGTATGTGCGCACTTTTGAATTCGACATAAGGAATCAATATTTTTTCAATAAAAACTCAGTAACCCATCTACAGATTTGGAAATCTTTGTGCGCACATTAATTTTCTTTGTGCACTGGTTGCAAAATGTGTGTGCGCGCAAGAACTATGATGTTTGTCAGTGTGGGACATACACAAGAGTGCGTCTTGAATGCAAGAATTCAATTTGTGTAAGTCAGTGTACGTGTATTCACTTACTTGTGAGCTGTGTGAATGTACATGTAAATCAGAGAGAGAGAGAGAGGGGGAGAGAGAGGGGGAGAGAGTTTTATGGGTGTGTATGATGTATGTACGTAAGGCGAGTGGGTGTGCATATGAGCAAGAATGCGTGTGCCCCAGTCAAATGTGGGTGTGTCTGTCTGCATGTGTCCTCAAAATTATTAACCGTTTTCAGAAAGGCACCCCAATTTATTTTTTTCAGGGCGAGAACTGTGGGAAGATATGAAACTAACCCACAAGTGGTGGGAAAAAGAACTATAAGAAGTCTAGATGTCTGAAGAAGAAGTGCCATCCCAAACTAAAATGAATAATTTGAACAAAAGCTTTTTTCTTTACGATAAATTCAATCTAAGTAATGAACAGTGTGATATATTTCTGTTTTTTTTTTAATTTCGTTTCTCTGTCCGTTATACATAATAAAAGTAAGATAAAAGTTATATTTTGCTGATAAAAATATCTCCTACCTTCCATTTGAAACAATGGACTCTTCCACTTGAACGAGTTCAGTCACTTTTTAGTAAAACCAGTCACTTTTTAGTAAAACTTCAGATGGAATTGATAAGACGTAAACATTTATGTATGCTATGAACAGCTTTTAAGTAGTGAACCGTTAAGTCTTAAAGTAAGTAAATAAAATAATGTGAAGAAACTGCTCAAATATATATTCTTAAAAAATCGTCTGGTAGAAATTCAAATATACCCGTGAATTTTCTCACGGATATAACTAAGTAAATGAAAAGCAAATCGCCCAAGTTGAAAATGTGGAATAATATGTCTGTCTGTCTGTCTGTCAAACATCTATCTATCTATCTATCTACAGTCCATTCATACCTATCTCAGTCTCTTGACATCTATATCGCAGGTTGTTCATAGTGTTCAATCTATCTCATTCTATTCACATCTATTTAATCTTATCTTTGGGTTTTTTTCAACTTGAAAGTTTTAAAAATGACTCATATTGTTCTCAAAATATTGAACTTATAATTACATACATAGCAAATACTATATAAAAAAAATGTCAATACAATGTTTTGGAAGTGAACGTCTTTTCATCTACAACTGGCTATCTAAAATTTGATAAATCAAATTATAAAATTACTTACAAGAATATAGAAAATTTGAGAATGTTGTGGGCCTACTCCACACTCAAAAAAATATTTTGTAAACTAGACGAGCGTCGCTTGAGGTATCCAGTTGATTGTGTTAAACCGTGTCCAAATTCCATGTCTTGCCAGTTTCCACTTGGCCACTTGCACACACCAGTTCAACTGCATGTCTACTTAATTATTTTTTTCCAGACATTATCTCACCCAAGAGCTAGAACATAAATTTGTAATCATACACAAAGGTACGTACGCCTTATTTTGTGTACGTGTGTTCGTAAGCATTTTTGCTCACATAACAGATGTTAATAATAAGAGCAAATAGAACATTTCACCACACATAACAACATTAGTAAATTATGTCTTTATATCTACCACCTTAGACGCGCACTTAAAGTTTGACTTCTTGTGCGTATAAACTACGTACAATCAAACGCGCACATTATTCTTAAAACTGCATAACTAAATAAAATAAATTTAAGCTATAGTGCAGAGGCGGAGTCGAGGGGGGACTATTTGAGAGAAAAACGCCCCCTCCACTCGGGCCCCTAAAAGCGTTATAGTAGTTCACATACTGCATTTCTGCTGACAAATCTCACTAAATGTTGTAGGGGCCCCCAGGGAGCCAAGCTCCCCCCACCCATCTCGAGCTACGCCTCTGAATTCGGGTTATAGAGTTGGCGTTTAGGAATTAAGTCTTTTACTGTGTATTGTCATCCTACAGCGGTTTTGGTATTTATCAAAGCTTAACCAAGGCTATATAAATATGGGGCACTCAGTGAGGATTGAACTCAGTACAGTAAAATGGTCTGCTTGCTAACCATTGCTACTCGGCGAGACTCAAAGGAGAAAAAATGGGATACAGCACTTTCGTCTACATCACTTTAGCAAATATCAGTTTCGTCTAAAATCACTTTTGTCCTCACAATATCTCCAAAAGTTCTCAATGACAGTTTGTCGAATTGTTGGCCATGGGCTAAGTAAGAATTGGTGAAATGTTTGGGTGGCTCCAGTGATTTCTTTTCGATGGAGAGATATTTTTTATTAAATTTTGGGAAGGATCCTGGGATTTTTTTACTTCTCAAACGAAACAATTTGTTGGGCCCACCCCCAAATGTCGTCAATTCTTCCTTAGCCAATGGCCCACCATTCGACAAAATGTCATTGAAATTCATTGAAAACTTTTGGAGATATTGTGAGGACAAACCAAAGTGATTTAGACAAAACTGAGATTTGCTAAAGTGATGTAGACAAAAGTACCGTAACCCGAAAAAACATACGAAGAAAACAAAACTAAATTAAAATAAACTTATCTTCAAATGAAGACTGCAGAAAACTTTTGACTTTCATTTGTTTAGTTTTGTAAAAAAATAGGAAATACTTACATTTTTTTAAAGCAGTAATATAGATAAATGTTTGGATCTAGAGCAGTGGTTCTCAAACTTTATTTCTCCCGTGGATCCTTTACCGTTCTGAAAAATGTGTGCACCCCGAAAGAGTTTTACAATATCGCCCATAAATAGGTACACCTCTACCACTTTTTGCTATAGAAAGTTAATTTTCTTCTAAACCAAACATAACAGGATTATATTATTTCTAGTGAAACAGTACTCAATAAGAACGAAACGGATATTATCAGGTATTATTTATGACCAAACTCTACAGCATAGAAACTGTCGCCCAAAATATTTTTTCGTAGGTTGTACTCATTTTTGGACTGCTAACATATTCATATTTTTGGCAACAGAGTTTCAATGCTGTAGAGTTTGGCCATAAATAATACCTGATAATACCCGTTTTGATTATGCAATGTTCCACTAGAAATAATAAAATCCTGCTATGTTTGGTTTAGAAAATAAATTACCTTTCTATAAAAAAAAGTTGTCTACTCATTTATGGGCAATATTGTGGATAGGTGATTATAATTATAATAAGCTATCAAAAGTTTTTAGAAACTACATTTATTTAGAAATGGTTTTCTTTTGTCGACCATACTTTTAGAATTTCTGTTCCGTTCTAGAGTGTAGCAAAGGCAATGGTTAGCAATCTAATATATAGTCAACCAGCATTAAAATACATAACTTCAAATCCAATATGAAAATAATAAAATTGAATAAAGTTCAATTTGTCCGGAAAATCTGCACATTTATTTTATTTCATTTTATTTTATTTAAATTTAAAAAAAAAATTTAATTACATTTTTTCAAAAAGTTTCTGACGGGATTTTGGCTAAGAAAACACTCAGAATTTCGAATAAATATTTTCTGATAACATTTAGAAAGAATGAAACAAGCAGCTTAAAGAGACAACATTTTTGCTTGATAACATTGTGTATATTAGCGAGTGTCGATAGGTTTATCTGTAAAGGTGGGTGTGTTCCTGGCTTGAGAATGCGTGTGTGTGTATAATACAATGGCTTATGTGTCAAGTGTCTAAAACACTACAGAAACACAACTCAGCGAAGGCGTGTGACGTTAAGAGAATAAAACTAGAAAAGAGCACAACATTTTCTCAGCATTCAACTATCTCGACTTTCCTGAAAGCCCTTCAAACCAAAATGTTCAAACATTCATTCAATTCATCTTTTTGTTACACTGACGATTACTTAATTTGTGTCGTCTGGTTTATTGGAAAATGAAACGTTTTTCTTAACATAAAAAGCGAATTTATGTAAATCAGAAAACTTTAGAGAGAACAACATTTTTCAACATTCAACTATCTTGACTTTCCTTAAAGTCAATGTTCAAACGTTCACTCAATTAGTCGTTTTGTGACAGTACTGATTACTCTTTGTGTAGTATTGACAATAAGTCATCTGGCTTGTTGGAAAGTTTCTGGTAACATACAAAGCGAATTTATGTAACTCAGGAAATTCAGAAATATATTTCATATTCTTTATCCCACAGATTTGAAGAAGAAAAACAATTCGTGTTTAAATTAAGCAAACTTTGATTAAAAGTTAAATTTTGATGCGTTATAAGAAGAACATAGAAAAGCAGACACCAGGAAGTAAATGTAAAAAAGGGAACGTACACTGAAATTCTTTTCGCTTACAAACGATCGATTGTTGTCTATCGTAAAGAAGACTCGAAGGATCTACGAAATTCTATAAAAACCCACGTGAAAAAGAAAATAATCTTGCAAATTGTGAATAGGCGCAAAAAAAAAAAAAATGAAGCCCAGCAGATGCTCAACTACAACTTGCAACACTGAAGACTCAGCCAATCCAAATGGATTTTATTTATCTTCCTAGAGTTTAGCTATGAGTTTAACATAACATAAACCTAAAGAGAATCTGTTAAAAGTTTATGTCGTGCGTTTTCGTAAGCTTTAAAATGTTCAAGATTCTTAAAATACAGAATTTAATCTACGCACAAAATGACATTACAACTTTTAACATCTTTCTAAAATTTACAACTTTTAACAAATTTCTAAAATTATCAAGTTGCATATGACGTATGTAACATTTACATATAAAATGTAAATTAAATTAAAATAAACATTACAATTGTCACATAATAAAGAGTAACAAGCTTAATGAACGCATCTATTTATGAATATATTAATTAAATCGAGTAAAAAAGAGACTTCACATATACCTATATACTGACCTGGAGTCCGACAAAAGTGACCTAGTAATTGGCGACAAAACAGCTGCTTTACATACATATACTTATATATACATATATATGTGCGTGTGCGTGTGTGTGTGTGCGCGCGTGAGAAAATATTTGTCATAAGTGGCAAGAATCTAAAGCGCTTAACAATTCAACACGAAAAAGAAAAAAGAAACGAACCAGAGAACTAACCAGGATTAAAAATGAAAAACTTGTCCACCTTTCCTGGGAAAAGGCTGCTCGTTGGAATGCGTATCAAGAAAAATAAGCAACAAAAAAAAAAGAAATAAAAAGCAAAAAGCAAAAAAAAAGTCTAGTAAAAGCGGATATAGGGAAAGGGCGGTGCCAGTGGCAGGAGAAATGGCCTTGGATGGAATTTCTTTCCTTTTTTCTAATTCTTCATCATCAGACTTGTGAGAAAGAAAAGGGCGAGATAACGGCAAAATAAATCTAAAGGAAGAACCTCGAAGAGAAATTTATAAGAACCTCGAAGAGAAATTTATATCATTTATTCTTATAAGATGGAAGTATTGAAACCCAATTTTGACTAGTTTTTACCTTCATCTTAATTTTTAGTTGTTTTTAGCACAACTTTAAGTCGGGCCATCAGTCTACGGCAACGAGTAATCGGAAAATTAAGATGAAGGTAAAAAGGAGTCAACATTTATAAGATATTAGGATCGAAGAGAAAGTAAAGTTCAACAATTCTGGGAAATTTCGAAAAGAAAGTAAAATAGTTCAATTCTTGTAAATTTCCAATTCGACATCATTGACTGAAATTTGTCTTTTTGTGCATGAAGTGACCATCGTTAAAAACTGATTTTTAAAAGTTAAAAATTCCGGTCTAGACTTGCTATATTTCAGCTGATGGGACCGACGAGAACGACACGAACATCAGTTTTTTTTTCTCTCGCTCTTTTCTTCTTTTTTTTTGTAATAGCCTCAAAAAATTCCTGTAGGAAGCGCAAACAAATTAGGAAAGAATGATCCGATAAGGAAATTCTAAAAACTGACATTTGTATTTAAAAGAAATGACTACTTAGAACTATCAAAAGAAACGAACAACTTAAATGGTAGGGATAAGATAAGTTTAGAAAATTTATATAACACATACCTTTCCGGTTGATCAGATCGTATCGGTAAAAATAAAACAGTCGCAGGAATGGTTGGACGTACTACTCTCTTGGATATCTACATATGTATGTATAATGTGTGCGTATATGTACACACGTAGACTGGCCAGGAGTCGCCACAATTTATTCCAACATAATATTGACACATTCTAAGCCATTGGCCGTGGTGGTAGTAGCAGTGATGATGTTAAAAGTTCATATCTTTTTTTTCTTTCAACTCTCGTACTTCTTTTTAATCATCATTTCATTCTTTTTTTTTTATTCATTCATTTTTTAAGTAGTTGCTTTCTTTAAACAACAGCCCGACAACTTTTGTTTGGTATATATATATATAACAACCACAATGATGGACGAACGAAAAAAAAATTGGAAAAAAAACAGAAAAAAAAACAATATAGAATTGGAGGGTACCTAAACATGGGGTTTCTCCGGGTACATGTCTACCTGACCACCATACCGCCGCCGCCGCCGCCGTCGTCGTCGTCGTCATCAGCACAAGTCCTCGATGTTGTAGTAGTACATTTACAGCCAATATACCATTTCTACTGTAGCTACTACTACTTGTCTAGTGTCACCAGGGCCTTTGGCATATACATACATTCCAGCAACTGGTTAGGATGAATCACACACAACCACAACTATCAAGATAACTTCTGTTCTATCGGCTGCTGCTGTTGTTGTTGTTGTTGTCTTGCTGCTGCTGCTGCTGCTCGGAACTCCCTCCCTGTCTCTAACACACATACCTCTTTACCCCCTCTTCTTCCCCCACCCCCCACCACCGCAAAGCTATTTAGTTCTTCCTTTCCTTCGTTCCCCCTTGAACATTCCTCCTTATTTCATTCATTACGTTCATTCACCCTTTCTCGCAACGCATAACTCCTCCTTTTACTCATTCGCTCTCTCTCTCTTTCTTCTCCCCTTTTTCTCCGCCTCCTCGCCTTTCTGTCGGGTTCTCTCGTCTAGTATCCCCCGCTCATCTCTCATCGCTTTCTTCCCTCTCTCTCCCTCCCTCTTCTCTTTGGACCCTCCCACTATTATCTCTTACGCATTCATTTCACCTCACTCTCACTCTCTCTCGCTCATTCTCTCTCTCTCCCTCTTTCTGACCTCTCAGTCCTTCTCCCTCCTCTTATTCTACCATCCATTTTCTCTTCCCCTCTCGTTACTGTAACGAACGACGTTACATGTTTTACTTATTTTTTAATTGATCTTGTTATCTCTCTGAGTTTCCCATTCTCTTTTCCCTTTTTTTCTCTGTCTGACCTCTCACTGCTCCTTTCCTCTATTCCTCTTTAAACCCTCTTTTTTGCCTTTCTTTTATCTTCTTCTTATATTCGTCATTATTTTCTACTTTTTCCTCTTTTTTCTTGTTCCATTTTGGACCCTATACTATTTATCCTCTCTTTCATTCCTCATATTTTGCTCTTTCCATTACCCCACCCCCCTGTATGATCCACTCTATCATATTGTTACTTCCTTTCGACGATTTATATACTACTCATCTATCTATCTATCTATCTATCTATCTCAGTTTGTTCATAAGTTTGTTCATATTTTTTTTTACTACTCATCTATCTCAGCATGTTTCTTTCTATCTATCTATCTATCTATCTATCT
>VCCN01003439.1:2824311-2834470 GCA_006491835.1 Architeuthis dux | reverse complement strand
TTCCATCCCTATCCTCGGGCAAAACACAATTACAAATTTCTTGGAAATACCCAGAGAAAGCAATTTTATAAATAAAACACCCAAGTAATCATAAATTAACCTTAAAAACAAAAAACAAAATTAATTTGTTTTCTATCTAATATAAGTAAATTGTTTTCTATCTAATATAAGTAAGATGTCTTCCGTCTTATTCTTTATACTTTTTAAAATTCATTGGTTCTATGGCAAATTTCTTTGATCAATGTTTTCACTTTACCCATTTGTCAATTCTAGTGCTAAAAAGCTATGACTCAAATGTAAGTGAAAAATACCGGATCACATAAGAATTTCTTGTTTTTGATGTTTGAAATTTGTTTTCTTTTTCACGTATTTATTTGTAAAAAATCCTGGATCCACCCAGTAACTTCTAAAAGTATCGATATAAACAAAACTCATTGATAGATTGATTACTTAGGTAGAGTAAACTGTTGTTCGTAGGTGTGTGAATGAGAATAAGAGGAAGGGAACAAGACTGGCTGCTACAGGGTCAAACTCCACTCCAACTTCTATTCCGACTGAAGCTGATTACTGTATCTTTTGTATTGTATATATATTAAATAACAAATTATAGAAAAATATTTATTTCTATATTTATTTATTAGAATGAAATAAGCTAATGTGTATCTGTAAGATAAATGTTCGTTAATATGTAAGATTTGTCAATTTAGCTCAGTCAGTAAAACATCAGCCAAGCAATCGTGAGTTCAAATCACGGTAGGAGAAGGGAATTTTACATATCGGTTTACACCCCTAATTTTGGTGAGGATTGTTCTTCTTGTTCTTGTTACGGTAAGAAAACAAAGTCAACTCCTGACTTTGATATTGGAGTTTGATATTGAATGAAGGAAGGAACAAGTCGGGGAGAGTAAATGGAAGGGTCGGAAAGAAAAACAATGTAGAGGAGAGAGAATGAAGAAGCAAGAGAGCAAAATGAATGAGAGAAAGAGAATGAAGAAATAGGAGGCTGAAATGATTGAGAGACAAAGAATGAATGACTGAATGAGAAACAATGAAGGAATAGAATAAGTGAGAGAATAAAGGAATGAGAAAGAGTAAAATGCATGAGAGAATGAGAATGAAAGAATGAGCAAAAGATGAGTCGGGCAGAGAGAGAATGAAGGAATAAGAAAGATATATATATGAACGAGTCAGGGAGTGAGAATGAAAAGATAAGTGATAGAGTGGAGGAATGAGTCGGGAGGAGAGAATGAAGAAATGAGAGAGTGACGAAATGAGCTGGGATGCGTAAAGACCGAGTCGGACAGAGAGAGAATGAAGGAATGAGAAAGAAAGAGAGAGAGAGAGAGAGAGAGAGAGAGAGAAAGAGAGAGAGAGAGAGAGTGAATGAATCTGGTTGAGAGAATGAAGGGGTGATTGAGAGGGGAAGTGGAAAAATTAGTGAGAGAAAAAGAATGAAGGAACATGACCGGCTCCTGCAGGGTCAAACTCCGTTCCAACTTCTATTCCGACTGTAGATGATTACTGCAACTTTTGTATTGTATATATATATATATTAAATATAATAAACCTTCCTTAATATCTAAGACTTGTCAATTTAGCTCAGTTAGAAAGACACTAGCCTTGCAATCACTAGGTCGTGAGTTCAAATAACCGGGATTTTACATATTGGTTTACACCCCAGATTTTGGTGAGGATTGTTGTTCTTGTTCTTGTTACGGAAGGAAAGTAAAGTCAACTTCCGACTTTGTCTTGGAGTTTGACAAAATGAATAAATAAGCAGAAACAGAGGGTCGTGGCAAAATACGAGAAGCAAAGCAAAGATATCATTTATTACCAGTAGAAATTGCTTTAACCAATGAATAGCCCAAACCCTAAACGCAATTGCTTTAATAAATCCCCCCAAATTACTGTATGAAAGCATTTTTAAATTACATTCCCCCTGCTTCTCGTTGCTTCCTGCTGCTTCTCGTACTTTACCACCACCGGAAACAGAGATAATGAACCAGCAAGAAAGAGAGAATCTTAGACAGTGAGAAAGAATCAGAGAGATTTTGCGTGTGAAAGCGTATTTGTGAGAGAGAGAAAGAGTAAGAATAAATGATCAGGAATTTGGGCGTGAGAAAGCTATTATTATTTTTTCTTTCTTTCTTTCCTTCTTTTTTTTTCTTTCTAGCGCGTGAGAGAAAGAAAGTGAAAAGAAAGTGACGACCCTTAGTTGAGGAATTTCCCCACTTTTTGAACGACTCTTAGGGTATCTCCCTGTAACTATTTTCTTCGGTGGCAGCCGAGGGAGTAAAAAAACTGAAGAACCCCGACTCTTTTTTATTTATTTTTTTATTTCACTTCATACCTTCATAGAAGGTTTCGTTCCCACTACTCCTTCCTCCCTTGCTTCCTTCCTCTTCCTCTTCCTCTTCACTCTCTCTCTCCCCTACCCCTACCACTTCTATATCTATATAACTCTACATACATATCTGTACGCATAGAATGTGGGTATTTGTGTCTGTGTGTCAGCACGGGAATACATAGGAGCGCAATGAGGGTGCATGTCTGGTAGACCATTTGCTAGTGCTGCGAGTTCGATCCCCACTGGGTGCCCTATTATTGTGGCCCATGTGCCAGACTAAGCCAGGTAAACAGTTAGTTCCGAAGCGGACTTGCAAATATGATTTAGCAGTATATCACAAGGTACGCAAATTAGGGTTCCATCTTGAATTCTTGTTTATCCCATACTCAACTAGGCAAGGGCAAACACCTAGAAGAGAAAGAAATCCCTTCTCACAACAAACCTGGTTATAAAATAAGCTTGCAGTGTTCCCAAAATCTGCAGTGATCATCCTGAAATGTGCAGTGACCACCCTGAAATGTGCAGTGGCCAATCCTGAAATGTGCACTGGCCACCCTGAAATGTGCAGTGACCACCCTGAAATGTGCAGTGGCCAATCCTGAAATGTGCAGTGGCCACCCTGAAATGTGCAGTGACCACCCTGAAATGTGCAGTGGCCAATTCTGAAATGTGCAGTGGCCAATCCTGAAATGTGCAGTGGCCACCCTGAAATGTGCAGTGATCATTCTGAAATGTGCAGTGGCCATCCCCATTTTGTGCAGTGATGAAATGATACTATTGACACTATTGTAGCGGTTTATCTAGTTCCATAATTATGTTAATAGCATATAGTGCAGTGATCAATTAGAAACCGTCAACCAAAACTGTCACCAAAACTGTCAACATAGGTTTCTTCAGTTTCCAAATTGGTCCGGCTGGCTGGCTATGTATGTATATATCACACGTACAGGCCGCACACATGGAGCTAGAGGGCCGAGATCTTCGACATTTACTCATTATTATGTCTAGGAAAAACTTGTTTTTGAAACCCCTCCTCCCCAAATAGGTTTCTAGTGGGGGGTTCAATTTACAATGTACGTTTATGCTAAATTAATCCCTAGTTTGTTGCCGCTTGTTTTTTGAAAATTCGGACTTTTAGTGATCGTACAAAAGGTGAGAGAGGTAACTTATTTATTGATCACCATTTTTAAATTGATCACCCCCAACACGGCATGCCACATGGCGCTTTCTATTGAGTGAGTAAGCAGACCTGTTTTCGTGCATGTCGAGTGACACGAGAGATTTTGTCAGGTGTCAGAACCTTTGGGACAATCTTTGCACAAACCTTTGTCATGTTCAGATTTGCGTGCCAAATTTGCCTGATGGTCTTTTATCGATGGAGACCAGTTTTGCAATCATTCTGATGCCGAGTCGTCGATCATTTTGAACGATTTGTTCCATTTTTAGATGCGCTACGCTTCTCCAGCAGCGATAGTCGTCACTGACAAGTTTACATATCGAACGTAACTTTTTTAATGACGTAATAAAAGAATATTTGTTTGTTCTTTTTTAAAAATCAATTATCGAAATCAAACTGTGACGTAAGGTTGTGTTTGTTTTTAAGAAGAAGCTAAGACATTTGTTTAACATATCTCATAGCACGGTGTTTTTTTCTAACATATCTCTTATCGCGGTGTTTATGTTTTAACATATCACATCGCGGTGTTTTTTTAACATATCTTATATCCCGGTGGTTATTTTTTTAACATTTAACTGAACTCGTGTTTAAATAGCGCTTCTATGGTCTGACTTTCAGGCTTGTTTGAATATTCTCGCCGGTTCGTAACGTGCATGGGTGTCCACAACGTCTTCAACATTCTCTCGATCTTCACAAAAGCTCTTGTGCCACTCGAACACACGTGCACGTAAGATGCATTTTTCCCTAAACTTCAGTTAGCATACGAAAAGATTTGGTAGTCATTTTGTTCAATTACACCAAAAACTTCAATCGATCCTCACTGGGTGCACCATACTTGTGGCTTTGTACCAGACTAAATTTAGTAAATACCACTTATGCGTACTTTGACCAATATGCTTTCGGTCCTATTCTTAGATGCTCGTTACCACACATCAACAAAATCCCATCCGCATCGTATAGCTTGATATCAACATTTCCATCGATGGTCGCAGAACTCAAAGTGATAAACTCACCGAGGAGAAAGAAAACTCTTCCAACACGCAATACTAAAAGCTTTACCACAAGTAAAAACAAAACAATCTTGTAACTTGTAAAATTCATGATTGTTGATATTTACTAAGCAATGTTTAGAAGGGCTCAAGGCTGAATTCAGAGGGAGGCTAAGAGAAGATTGTGTTGCGCCAGTTTTGCGTGTGGGGGTGCCTATCTGCTTTGAAAATTAGCATTCGAAATCTTGGTTTTATATATCTAAACACAGACTTCTGTCGCACGAGGGAAATTCGCAACTGAATTGTTGATCAGAACGGCTCAAGACTGAATTCGGATGAGGGTGGGAGAGAAGATTGTGTTGGCTTTATTTATCTAGGC
This sequence comes from Architeuthis dux, assembly GCA_006491835.1. Taxonomy (NCBI): domain Eukaryota; kingdom Metazoa; phylum Mollusca; class Cephalopoda; order Oegopsida; family Architeuthidae; genus Architeuthis; species Architeuthis dux. The sequence continues at coordinate 2,829,578 of VCCN01003439.1, read as the reverse complement.
TCGAACATCGACTACTGTCGCCAATAGGAAATACGCAACTACCTCAGCCAGCAGGTAGGGCAGTTCATGATTCTTAAAGATGTTCTTAAAGATTCTTTCAGCAATAGAAATAGAATGTTAGCCAAACGTGTTCTCCTAATCTCACAATTAAAAGTCGTAACATCTACTTCCGTTTTCTTCAAAGGGTTCTCCAAATAATTGGTCTTTGATATTAAACAGACGAGAATAATGATTTAGACTAGTGGTTCACAAGAGTCCCAGGTCACGTTTCTCCCAGCTTCCCAGCCCCCCTCTTGCAATCCCAGGTCACATTCCTCCTCTTGAGATCTCAGCCTCCCAGGTCCTCCTCTTGCAATCCCAGGTCACATTCCTCCCCTTGAGATCCCAGGTCATATTCCTCCCCTTGAGATCCCAGGTCACATTCCTCCCCTTGAGAACCCAGGTCATATTCCTCCCCTTGAAATCCCTGCCCCCCAGGTCCTCCTCTTGCAATCCCAGGTTTCCTCAAATCCTCCCCAATTTTGAATTGTCATGTTGCAGTTTTCTTTTCCAGCATTATACTTTCCATTATACGTTCGTCCCTTGACTGAAATTCCTCCCCAATTCCACCCCAAGCAAAAGATTCCTGCCCTTAGGAAATTCCTCACATGGGATCCAAGTTCCCATCGTTTCCGAATCACTGTCCTAAGTAGATCTAATAAACAATTAACGTGTTTACCTGAGGAGCCACGGCACCAATCTGCAACTTTGTGCTAAGACTTTAAAGAACACCTTATTCAAACACGTAGTTTGCATTTTCGAATAATCAAGACTTTTAAAAAAGAGAATGTAGAATTAATGTAGCTACTAAATAGCCAGTCCCACCCACTTCACCTCTCCTTCCGTCTACATTTATTTATCTATTTATTTATATTTTTACTTAGGTCGCTCCTGGCTGTTATTCCAAGTAGCGTAGTAGCTCATCACCGTCTTTCCTCTTCATCCATCCAACCTACTGCATTAGTATAAGTAGTACTTCCCGACTCAGGGAGAGAGAGAGAGAAAGAAAGGGATAGATACATAAAGAGGGTGTGAGAGAGGGGTGAGATGGAGAGAGGGGGGGATAGACGAGAACAAAATGAAAGCGAGTGCTTGTTCACTAAAGCCAAAGTATAAACGACAGAGGCGACTAAATGGGTAATTAGTGAAAAAAGACACATTCTTCAAAAATCCAGAGTGGCTAACTAGAGAGATTTACATTAATTAAAACAATATAATAAATAACACAGGAAGTTCAACGTCCGTTGTCAGCGAACACGACCCACATATACACAATATATCCTTTCATGCGCACATCCAGTCCCACACGCACGCATAGCGATTATATATATATATATATATATATATATATATATAATGCATGCATGCACTAAAGCAAGCGCGCACTCTTCCTTCTCCTAAATCAAGGCTGCATCCGCATATATACCCACAACCAGTTGCACATTAATTCTGACAGGAACTGAGAATACTTGGTATATCTCTTCTTGTAAATTCAAGTATAAATGACGTTGGTTCTTCAACAAGTCGTAATGTGTTCAAAATTTCAAACCCATGAGCTAGCATCTAGGCCTTGGAAAAGTCTTCCTCCCACGATGATAGATATGTTCTATTCTTTCGGATAGCGTCACACATTAATTTTTACAGGGACTGAGGATACTTGGTATATCTCTTCTTGTAAATGACGTTGGTTCTTCAACAATTCATAGTGGTAGGAAACTGGTGTGTTTAAAATTTCAAACCTATGAGCTAGCATCTAGGTCTTGGAAAAGTCTTCCTCACACGATAATAGATATGTTCTATTCTTTGGGATAGCGGAAGAAGACTGTACTAATGTAGGTGTTTCGTAAAAGCGAGGAATACCTGCATTTTCACCATTCCATCTCTCATTTTTGTCTGCTTTCTGTCTGTCTCTTTCTATCCGTTCACCTCCCTCTCTCTTTCTCTTTATCTGTCTCCACCACCGTTACTTCATCTACCAATGGCAATTGCTTCTTCGCTTAACGCCATTTCGGATATCGCCGGAAACTTGTAGGTCTTTTGTAAAAGCGAAATGGCGTAAAGCGAAATTTCGAAAAGCGGGGAATACCTGTATCCAGACGATCTCTCTCCTGTGGGGACTTTTGTTTACAACAATATAATAATTAATAAACAATGAAATGCGACATAGAGTAACAGTTATCGGCACGGAAAGCGGAATCGGTGACCAGAGTTCGAAAATCCGGCTGTGTTCACATATCAATGCGTGGATCATTCTCAGTCCTATCGCTTGATGTCTTCACACAGGTTTCGTCACTGGCATGCATGGATCATTCTCAGTCCTATCGCTTGATGTCTTCACACAGGTTTCGTCACTGGCATGCGTGGATCCTTCTCAGTCCTATCGATTTATGTCTTCACACAGGTTTCGTCACTGGCATGCGTGGATCATTCTCAGTCCCATCACTTGATATCTTCACACAGGTTTCGTCACTGGCATGCGTGGATCATTCTCCGTCCTATCGATTGATGTCTTCACACAGGTTTCGTCACTGGCATGCGTGGATCATTCTCCGTCCTATCGTTTGATGTCTTCACACAGGTTTCGTCACAGGCATGCCATAATAGTTGGTGGAGAAGAGTGCAGTCAAGTCAAGAGTTCTTTCATGCTACTAGTACCGTGTAATCCAGCACTACCCATCCCACATTACTTGAGGAGAGTGTATATTTATTCGCCTCCCACGAGGGCAAATTCGACACAATGTCAGGATTAATGTGAAGACCCACACGCATATATATAGGTGGCGGTAAAAAATATCTAGTTCCCTCGGCACTTGCAGGCATTAGGGATTGACCCTGACCGAACCCTTTCAAGTGCAATGGGGAGGTACAGCATAGGAGACGGTCCCCTGAAATTAGATAAGGATGGTCTGATACTCCCCTCGGATCCCAGCCCGAAAGCCAGGAAGGAGACGGGAAACGGGTTTCCTCGTCCTTAGATGACATGAAGCAATCTAGCGTGGCACCTCGACAATTTCTTAGATCTTGGGACCAAGCAATTCAGAAAAGTACTTGTGTAAAGAGAGCTACCCAACACAGAAGATGGCGATCAAAGTATCGCATCCTTTAGACCAGTATACAACGTATTAAGCAGATACGCGACTATGTACGAGGTGTGGTTATTTAATAACGACATTCTCTATGCTGAACCACTGCGTGCATGCACGAACCGCGTAGTATACATTGACCAATGGGCAAGCATGAACAACCCCTGAATGTTTCAATCCGCTCGCGTCTTCTGTTTTTCTGATGGCCAGTTTAAAAAATCGAACAACGTATCAATTTGAAATCTTTGGTGAAATTGAACGAAACGACTACCGAATCTTTTCGTATGCTAACTGAAGGTTAGACACAACAGATTTTGTGAAGGAGAGAATGTCGAAGATGATGGACGTTGTGGATACCCATGCACGTCACCAATCGGTGAGAATGTTTTAAAAATTCGAGCAAATCGTTCAAAATGATCGGCGACTCATCATCAGCAAAGAACCCAAGACTTCTGCCATGTTCGACTTTCTTCTGAAGACGTCTCTAGCCGCGACGAAATGCATAAAGATTTATCCTCGTGATAATAAACATGTTTGAGATGTAACAAGCTTTTCTCACTCTTTTTCCTTTTCCACATTGTCTAACCATACCCATCATTCTGTCGGATTCCCTCACATCCACACTATAAACAGAACCCAGTAATAACATAATAATAGAGAAAATGCTTTATCTAAAATGCAACAAAAATAAGATTGAGTAGTAATAAAATAAGAGTGTAAATTAAATATTAAAGTCTATACTTAAGCGCAGTGGTTCTCAAACTTGATTGTATGACGGAACACTAAGAAATATATTTGATTTACGCTGCACACAGACTGTTTACTTTATTAAAAAATGATTATACATTGGTATTAGGCCACAAAGAGGTGAACTTTGAAGGAGTAATGAAGGTGTGTACTTCAAGTCGACGTACTGTAAAAATGAAATGAATTCGACGAAAACATTTCAAATTCGACGAAAACATTTCAGTAGACAATGAACGAAACTTCTATATCAGGATACTAATATACGCAGTCATCACTCCCTTTTCCTTTCAACTGTCGCTAAAAAGATTGAGATCTCACAAGATTTAGTGATAAAACCACTAGATTGGTAACTCTGTGGCGGAAGTGAGACAGACATAATACCCGTACTGGACACGTTCAAGGCTCGAAATACATGTTTGCATATTTGGACAAATTTACGCGACACACTAGGGAGATAGTTGTGGCACACTACTTTGTCGTTCGTTGCACATAGTTTGACTTAGCGTTTGTGTATGGGTGTGTGATAAAACAACAGGATTGGTAACTCTATGGCGGAAGCGGGACAGACATAATACCCGTACTGGACACATTCAAGGCTTGAAATACACGTTTGCTTATTCGGAAAAGTTTACGCGCCACACTTCGGAGAGGGTTGCGGCACACTATACGTGCAGGGCCGTATTTAAGCTAGTATGGGGCCTGTAGCATAAGTTATACAATTAAGAAAATACACATAAATATTAAAACACATACAGTTTTTACATACATAGTGAAGTAATTATAATTTTTCATTTGCTATACAGCCAGATAATACGACAAATATGTCTGACATTTCAGTAATAACATTTCTTCGTTTTCGTTTTGATCTTTATGCAGTGGATATGACTCCAGTTTCAAATACCTTCGTATTTATGTGTCATATATGCATCACATAGATACCACACTCCCATTTATTACTGTGTTAAAATAATAACCCCAATTAAATGTTATAATTGGCTAAAACCGCTAATCCCAAGCACACAGTCGTTCATAAAAGTTGAGGGTAGTATAGTACTATAGTAATAGAGTAAATTCAGAATCAGTGAATCGGAATTGTTCAGCGCGGGGCCGTTCAAATTGTGGGGTCCGTAGCATATGCTACATAATTGATCCGGCACTGTGTGTGTGTGTGTGTGTGTGTGTGTGTGTGTGTGTGTGTGTGTGTGTGTGTGACTATAGACAAGCAGACGACAGACTTCTATTCTCACTCAGTTAAAATATTTATTTCAGTGGCACAACAGAACGCAGTAAGTACTTCGTTCGTATGAGACAGTGGTGGGAAAACTTTACCCTGCCTTCTCAGAGGTAAGGCTAAGGGTGTACAAGCTGTAGGTTGAGGAATAGACAATAAGTAAAAGG
>VCCN01003439.1:2391195-2424495 GCA_006491835.1 Architeuthis dux | reverse complement strand
AAGTGCGACTTGCCCAGGGCCGACCCTACCCTTTAAACCAAGTGTTTGCACCCTATGGACCACCGGAGTGGCGCGAATAGGAGTAGAGCCCCTAGTTCGTAGTTTGACAGGAGTGTCCTTCTCCTGGCAGATGCCTGAGCTAGCTATGAGGGTCTGCCGCCCCTTTTGCCGCTGTTTATGCAGATGCCATTGTATAATGTTTGATTATCATCCTTATTTCGTCTATATTTTAGTTTCTTCGAAAATGTTTAACATGAAGATCTAATATAAACGGCAGAGAAAAACGTTTGTTTATTTTCCTTTCTTTTTTTCTCATTCTCCATCAAGAAAACTTTGCAACTATCAAGAAATATTTACGCTTTCAGTTTTGTTTTCATCCTTTCGGCCATTTGTCGCAACTCGAATAAGTGAAGTATAAAGTTATTTTCTCTATACAGTTAACACAGTAAACTAGTTGAATGTTTTCATGGACACATTTTATTTCCATTCTATTGGACCTGTAGCATATGTTATAAAGAAGAATTAAGAAAATACACCTAAATATTAAAACACATACATTGTTACTTGCAAAGTAATTACATCTTTTCATTGACACTACAACCAGAAAATATGACAAATATGTCTGATATTTCAGAAATAGTATTACTTCGTTTTCGTCTTTGTACAGTGGCAATTATTTCGGTTTCAAATACCTTCTTATTTATGTGTTGTATATGTATCACATAGATACCACACTTCCATTTACTACTGTGTTAACATAATTATCCCTATTAGGAATGATCATTGGCTAAAATTGCTAACCTTAATCACCGAGCCGTACATAAAAGTTGATGAGCGTATAGTACTATAGTAATAGAGCAAGTGCAGAATCACTGAAACGGAATTGATAGCTTGCATACATTTATAGCGGGGCCCCTGAGATTGCGGGGCCCGTAGCATACGCTACTTTTGTTACATAGTTAATCCGGCACTGACCTTGGGTCGATATCGTAAATAAAACGAACATTAAGGCAATATTTTAATGAATTTAAATTCAATAATCCCGTCTGTAGAGATGGTACTATTCAAGTATATTGTGTAACTACACTGACCACGAAAAAAGTCGACGCTTCTTACTGATGTACATAAACATTCTTTATTTGTCTCTGAAGTCTCGGTACAACGTGAAAACTGCAATATAAGTGACGAAGCCGCGAATTAGGCAAATAAACAAGTGCAGTTAAAAACATCATAAATCAACGTACATAACGTTTGAACGCAAAATGGCATATAAACCCAAATAGTGTAAATCAACAAATTGACAAGGAAACAGTAGCTTCTAGAATGAAGCTTAAAGTCGTGGCTCTGTCGCAGTTTACAATGAATCGAATTTTAAGCATGAAAGTTCGAACTGCAAGAATGAACCATACTAAATGTATTTCGTTGCTTCCCTCGACCGCGCTGTCATTTGTTGCTGTAGAAACAACGGCCCAAATTGAAAGTTATATATAAAAACAACAAAAACAAACCAAGATAATGGCAAAAACTAGCCAAATTCAATTAAATAAAGTGCATAATTGTTTTACCGTGTTCGCCTTTTGATCGACTGTAGAAATAATTCAGGAACAAGTCTTGTGTCGTGATGTTTGAGTAGCCCAGAAAAGGATGTTAGTTCTCTTGTCCGGACTGTGATTTTCACGGTTTGTATATAGGGTGATGATGGGTCGTTTGTGTGTGTAGGAACATGTGTGCCTTTTCCGTGTCATAAGTCAAATGACTGGCCAGCGGTTTGACGCCATTTTTGTGATTAAGCAGTTTGTGTCTTTCTCGGAATTCAAATCCTCGCAAAACTCATTAAACAGACAAACAACCTCGTCTAAAGGACTCTGCGAAAGAACCCCATGTCGAACCGGAGACGCGAGCCAGGAGATTACAATCTATGAGTGACAATTTAAAACCCATTAGGGAAACTCTAAGGGGACTTGTATCTTAAGATATTTGTGATTTGTTCATAAATCGAGTCAGCGGGGTGTACGGCTGTCTAAAATTGTTAAATCTGATGTAAGGATGTCTAAAATCTTTAAATTGTGTGAAGGACTGTCTAAAATTGTTAGATCAGGTGTACGGCTGTTGAATCGGGTGTAAAGCTGTTGAATTGGGTGGAGGACTGTGGAGATTTGTTAAATCGAGTGGATAACAGTCTAAAATTGTTAAATCAGTTAAATCGACTATCTAAGATTTTTACATTGGATCTCGAGCAGTCTAAATTGTTAAATCGAGTGGAGAACAATCTAAAATTGTTAAATCATGTGTACGGCTGTCTAAAATTGTTAAATCAGGTGTAAACATGTCTAAAATTGTTAAACCGAGTGTAAGGCTGGGTAAAATCGTTAAATCAAGTGGAAAAGAAAACAAGTTAAATCGGTTATAGAGCTGCCTAAAATAATTAAATCGTGTGTAAGGCTGTGTAAAATTGTTATATTGGGTGGAGGACTATCTAAATTTGTTAAATCGAGTGGAGAACAATTTAGAATTGTTAAATTGGGTTGAGGCCCGTGTGAAATTGTTAAATCGAGCGGAGAACAATATAAAATTGTTAAATCGGTCGTTGGGCTGTCTAAAATTATTAAATTGGGTGTAGGGCTGTCTAAAATTGTTAAATCGAGCCGAGGACAATCTAAACTTGTTAAATTGTGTGGCGGCCTGTGTGAAATTCTTAAATCGAGCGGAAAACAATATAAGATTGTTAAAATGGGTGGAAGACTATCTAAAAATCGGTGTAATCATAGTTTGATCACTTATTCGGATTGGTGCCCTCATATTTTAGTTGTTATTCTAACTGAAGAAGGTTGGAGAATCAACCAGCTGAAATGTGTTTTACAAAGAGAGAGACTTTAATTATTTAATGCAATTTCCCCAGTGCCAGATTTAGGCTAAAGCTAAATAAGCTACAGCTTAAAGTCTCATAATCCACAGGGGGCTCAACAGATTTAAAAGGCATACACGTTTTCAAGTTTTGTGAGACCTTCTGATGTAATTTTTAGTAAAGGGACCTCCAAGCTTTATAAAGCTTATAGAGCTTAGGGCCTCACCAAGTCTAAATCCGGTGGGGAATTTCTCACTTTCCGCAAAGTCATTTTATTAACAGTCAAACTAAGACATCTACGAGGCTATTTGTCTCTGGTCATCGATTCAATTTCGAGTCGTATTTGATTAACTGCAACACAAGAAAAGAACAGACTCTGTTCAAAACCTGGGACGTTGTTTACACAATTTTACAGCATTTGTCAACATCTGTTTCTGTAATAAAACTATTTATTTCTAATTGTTTTTGTTTAAAAAAAGAATAATGTAAAGCTGTTAAGAGATTTGAAAAAAAAGGACTCTCTGAAAATGGAAACTGACTGGTTTTCTCGAGCCTTGCCACATTTTCGTTTGTATCCAAGAAAAGTGTATCTATTTGTGTTCCCCATATGTCATAACTCTACGCTTACAATATGAGATATGTTAAAAAAATGTCTTAGCTACTTAAATTACAATTGCTTTTTCTTACGTCAATTTTTCTTTTCGAGAATTGATTTGAAAAAAGATATGACGTAGTGTGACGTAAAAAAGAAAAATATTCCTCTTTCTTCGCCCATTCTCTCTTGCTTTCTTATGGACGCGTTCAACATTTTTCAGTTTGGTCTGAAAGATAGTGATTTTGGCATTCATAGTAACCTGTCGATGTTCGTCGCAGGTAATGAAAAATGTCTAATTAATCTTTGAGGTTTAATTAACATCTGTACAATATTGTTGCTTTGGCATTTTAAAAATTCGTTGCTGGGCGTTACGACCCAAAAAATAATTAAATAATTAAATATTATTAATTAAAATTAAAATTAATTAAATAAAGAAGGTGGTTCACTCGTACCATAGTAAGCTTAGTAAATATCAAAATCGCAGTTTAGTCTATTTTTGATCTGCCTTGTGGATGGCTGAGATAGTTGTGTAGTTCCCACCGGTACTGGACTTTGATGATGGAACCCAGGTAAAGGCTTACCTTTACGTTAACTATCCTGTAACACAGTGCAGGGTCGTTGGGGCACCACAGGTGGGTGTGTCAAGGGCGAGATAGCCTGATGGAGCCCATCGCTCTTCGGGCTAGTTTGGAGTTGTCCGTCTCTAAGACTGGGTAACAACAGAAATCCTGTATTATCTGTGAAAGAAAAAAACATGAATCTATAGAAAAGGCTTGGCTGCCCCAGAGTCAAACTCTGCTCCTACTTCTACTGCCTTGCGTAATTCTACTATACATTTTGAAAGCATGTAAGACTTGTCACTTTAGCGCAGGTGGTAACACACCAGGCTAGCGATTACTAGGTCCTGCGTTCAAATCACGGTAGCGGAATAGGGATTTTACATATCGGTTTACTCCCCTATTTTTGGTGAGGATTGTTCTTATTCTTGTTCGTGTTACATAGGAAAGTAATGTAAACTCAGACCTTGTCCTGGAGTTTGACAATAGTTAATCTTTATTATCTTTATTTTGTCTCTAATGCTTGCATTGATTCCTGACAATTCCCTTTATATTGATTTTCAATGCATAACACATAGATTGAGTGCCGAAACTTGCCAAAACAATTTTGGGGTAAAAAATGAGAAAAACTCGTAGTTTAATAATCAATTTTCTTTTTACCACTAGAAATAGTTTGTTAGAGTGGAACATGACTAAAGTGAAGCAGAAGAGAGGTGGAGTAGTGGTAAAGTGAGTGGGCAGACACAAGAACAACCGAAAACTTGTCTATCTATACTGGATTCAAATGCAGTTGATGTTAAAATACAATCATGATTAATGTAATCCTTAGAGTGAATAAACATTTTGTCGTATTTGTTTGATAATTCCTGCCTGTGACATCAAAAATTACATACACATCTAGTAGAGTAAGGTTAACCGAAATGTTTAAGTGCCGGTCCCGAAATATCTACGCAATGTTTTCATTTCAAGTCGATATCTTTTTTAAGAAAGTGGTTTATTACACTGTGCAACTTTTTAAAAACGTTTTCTTTGTTCCTGGGTAATAAGAGTTATTTTTTCATTGATTATGTCTACAGCAGGGCCGAATTTAGAAGGGGGGAAAGAGAGGGCAATTGCCCCCCCTACAAAAACATTATAATTAAAAAAAATAGTTTATTTAATAATAAATAAATTAATAATTACTGCTTGGAATTCATTTTGGAATTCATTTCATTAAAACGCCTTCAGTTGTTTTAAATAAATTAATAAAATTGCTGTTTGTAATTCGGGTTTACAGTAATTGGAGTATGGGTTACGAAAATAAATACGAGATATGTGTTCCTTTAAATCTATACGAGGATTTAGAAGGGGGAAAGAGAGGGCAATTCATCCATTCTTTTTGTAACTCTGATTATAAATGTAATTAACCTTAACCTACGGGGTGGTTACTGACATCCGCTGCTCTAATCAAGTTGGCTGCTGATCTTCAGCTAATTTTCTCTTTGTCTCTTCTTTTTTTGTGTCTATCGCTTTATCCTCTCTTTCTATTCTTTGTCGTCCCATTGCTGTTTTTTAGCATATCTAGCTCTTTTTTACAATTTTCATTTGGCATCACTATATACGCGTGTTCGATACATCTTGATATAGCAGAGACGGACACGACTTCCGTCTGGCTCTAACCACCTGTAAGTTGCAACCTTCATTTGACTTGTGGAAAGACGACGACATTCACTCCCTAGTGGTAGTTATAATATTAAAGATTAATCTAGTTGCCAGTTCAAGATGTGTCCTTAAACAAACATTAACAAATGAATAGGTATATATCCACTGAGTCTAAAGAAAACATTTCAGACTTAGGAAATATCTATCAGGTGAAACGCGTTCATTTGAAGATAACACAAATGTATAACCTCAACATCAACAAAACAATGAAACTTTATAAAAGTATCGAGATACATAAATCTGTCAGTCTCTAGGAAAATATACAATTCTAGATTCTAGTAGAAATCCCGATTGACACAAACAAACCAAAACTCCTAGGATGGGTTTTTCACCTGTCATTTACTAATTAAGATTTACGTCCCGATTGTTTTATTTCATTATAAATATGACTCATTCGAAACACCCACCAAACAGTTTCCGCATTCTCGCCAAACAGATCTACGTCAAAATGTTATGCCGTTTTCTGCTGTGCAAAAACAACTCTTTCTCTGGAACAACAGACACTATTGAACATTTCTCCCAGAAATCGTCCCAGTAATTTTGAACCTTTCACTCGAAATAACTTTCTTCCTACACAACCCAAAAGACATTCACTATCGATTATACACATCTCAAAAATATACTAAGACTTTTACTTTTTACAATCATTACAAAAACAGGACATCCTGGAGTTAAGCCATATTTTCAACAGCTGATTGGCTAGCTGGTATTTTAGCGTCCTAAATTATCGCGCTTGTTGCGAATACATTACACACACAAATGAAGGATTACAATTGATATTATTAAAACATGCATACAGACGATACGTAACAAATAGCCATTTTAATAATACATTACTTAGTTGAGGTTATCTCTAAATTTAAATGTTTTAATTTAATTTTAGGGGAATTGGTGGAGTTCATACCATTATGGAAATTTACGAAAGTGCACGAATACAGTTTAAATGAAACAAATAATTTTAAGCGATTGTTACTTTTTCCGCGTTAAATTCACTATACCTCAGAACGGCATTTTTGCTTCACAAATTTTGAAATTGAAATGAAAAGGGATTAGTGTTGAAATATTGCGCCATATTGTGGCCGTGACAATCTTTCTAGCTGAGAGAGGCCTGGTAGTGAAGAGATCATAGGATCCAAGCAGAATGGGAATTATTTATGACTTATGGAACATTGCACAATTTGATCCATTTCTGATGGGTCACCTTAAAGAATTTGCCAATCTTGGAAGTGGTAAGCAGTCATACTTATCACCAACCATCTACAAAGGAATTGTTCTGCTGATGGCAAAATATGATAAGAATGATATTGTAGCAGAACTTAAAACTGACAAGTACTTCTCAGTTTTCCGTATGAAATTTTTGAGGTATTTGTTAATAATTCCTATATCACGAGTTACGTAAACTGCAAATAATAATACTAACAGGTTGTCTTAGTCACTCAATAGAAACGTCATGTTACCAGCATCTTTTGGCAGCATGCCGTGTTGGGGGAGATCAATTTAAAAAATGGGTGATCAATGAAGAAGTTACTTATCTCACCTTTTGTTAGATAAGTCCGAATTTTCAAAAAACAAGCGGGCACAAACAAGGATCCAGTTTAGCATAGACTTACATTGCAAATTGACCCCCACCCCCACCCCACGACTAAAAACCTATTTAGATTTTCATAAAACAAAAAAAATGAAAAAAGATCCAAAATTTCATCCGTTCTTCCTTAGCCAATGGTCCACCATTCGACAACATGTCATCGAAATTCATTGAGAACTTTTGGTGATATTTGCTAAAGTGATGTAGACGAAAGTACCGTAACCCATCTATATTAACTATAATAACATGTAAAGGCAAATAAAATAACGTATACTTTCATTATTATTGATTACTTTTGCTATCTGTCTATATTCCTATGGTCTACTACTACTACAATAACCTAATTTTTAAGGCTTCAGACTTGTGAGGGAAGAATAATAAATGAATGACAGGTATAGAGAAGTTTGAGACCCTTTTGCTCCCATTCAAGCATACGCACCCTCTTCTATTTTTATCCTTGTTCCTTACATCGCAAAGGTGGGTGGGGACGGAGACAGTTATAGTAAAGGTCGAGTCTCTTTTGCACACATTCAAGCATAAGCACTCTGTTCCATTATTATACTTGTTCATTAAATATACAAAATTTCAAAGACATCTGACAATTAGAAATATAGCTAATTTCTATATAAACTATATTTATGAAGGGGGTTGAATATTTATTCGCCTCACTGTATATTATTCAAATGTTAAACATATTTAAAACGTTCCTATCCTAATAACTGGTATTTGATACTTTTATTTGGAATTACTGGGATTCTTGGTTTTCGGCTGAATTTAACTTAAATCATGTGCGAACAGTAACCAACTGTTTTAATACTTTATATATATATATATATATATATATATACATATATACACACACACACATACATATATACACTAAGCTTAGTTCAATCTGGCACTGGACCACATGAGAGGAGGAAAATTGTGCTAATTTTCCGAATGGGGAAGCATGTTTGCCTTGTTTTTAAATTTGATACAAGCCTCCCATGGTATAACGCGGTTCGTTATAGCGCAGTTCGCAATATAACGCGGGTGTATGGTGAACAGTTAGATCTAGTTCTCAAATGGCTAAATCTTATCGCGGCACGGTTGTAACGCGGTTGGCTTTCTTGTACCCCAACATCCGCGTTATACTGTGGACACCTGTATCTCAAACAATTCTCTACGCCCGCTTCTACTATAATCTATCAGGATGTTCGACATGTAATTGCCGATTTAGTTTAATACAATTAATTATTATATATGATTTAAAACTTGATAATGTATGTATGTTCCGGATATCATAGGGTAATTGATTCCAAAGCCTGGGTGCTATATAGCTGAAACTCCTGAGTCATATTCATAATGATATTCATAATTCACAGAAAGAAATATTTAATCAATCGAATTTTCTCCCTCGGTTTTTATAGGGTGTCCCGTAAGAATGTCCTTGCTGTATCCGTTGTAAGGGGGATAACTTTGTATTGAAACAAAATTCTCAAACCGCAATACGACGTCTCTCAGCCGAGTTAATACAAATTTACTCCCCTTACAACGTGTACAAAAAGGACATTCTTACGGGACACTCTGTATATTTCTTCAACTTTAGCAGCAAGTAGTCAATTCTCTTCAACTTTACTTTTACTTTTATCTTCCACGTGTACTGGGGAGTGCCCTTGAGTGGGAGACGGTGGGTCGCCTCTGTGACGGACAGGACATGGGACTCGAGGTTCATTCTCAGTTATGGGAAACACATGGTAACGTAAGTATCGACATTTCTACAGCTTTGCGACTTAGATCCAAAACTCAGGCTCCTGATTTCAATTCACAATTCATAGTCTTGAAACTATGCACCTGTGAAGTAGATATTTACGTAGTGCATCAATTGAGACTGGGGCGTTGGCACATTTAGAGGTGGTGAGATATGCCATACGTTTACATGACATGTTTGGTCATCTGGTCTACGATAATTACGTTACTGTCATGTAAACATAGTTTTGATTTTCTGCATTGAAAAGTTCTGACTGATATAAATCTTGTTTTCATTTAACCTTCGCCTCTATTACCTCATATACAGTAGAACTGAAAACAGAACGTGTCGGTGGCAAAACAATTAGAATTTCGCAATCTGCATAAAAAATAAGTCAAAAAAAGTTTTCTGCAAACTTCAAGTTCAATTTTGTTGACCATTATAATCAACAGAAATATATTAATCAAATAGTCCTTCGGACGATTGAAGTCCTTCTTGTTGTCTGTGTTATTAACACGACGTTTCGGCCGATCCATTCTTCGGCCCTCTCACAGGTGTAATATCCGAATGTGATGGGGGTAAGTTTTTAACTTCAAAGGAGGCAACGCTTATAACGTAGGATTCGGGTGTTTCTTTACCCTTGCCTTGTCGGGTTTGGATTTCCATACCTTGTCCCTGTTGAGTAGCCACGTCTGGTTGAACTCCACACTTGTCTGACTAATACATTCAGTCGACATGTTGATATGTGCTGCCTCTTTGATTTTTCTCTGTTTCCAACAGCGTTCTCTGTCAATAATCTGGACTTCCTCCCAAAGAGGAAAGTGATCGCCTTTCTCCTTCCAGACATCGTCAATCATTCCAGATTTTTCTAAATCGCCCTTGATTGTTTCGTTTCTGTGCTCCTCAAGCCTGAATTTGAGGGGGCGGCCTATTTCCCCAGTGTAGATTTTTACACATTTACAGGGGATAACGTAAATACAATTGTTTGTAAGTTTCGAATCACGAATTGGGCTCACCCTGCTTATTAAGTTTCAAAGTGTGTGTGAGCGGCTGAAAACGACCCTGGCTTGTTTATATCTCAAACCGATTCATATCGAGTTGTAGATTAACATCAATTATATTTCTTGGAAACAGTGCCTTGATATATGCATTAACACGTAATGTGAGTATGTGCATATTTGCATGTGTGTATTTGCATGTGTGTATTTGCATGTGCGTATTTGCATGTGTGTATTTGCATGTGTGTATTTGCATGTGCGTATTTGCATGTGCGTATTTGCATGTGTGTATTTGCATGTGTGTATTTGCATGTGTGTATTTGCATAGGAGGTGCCGAGTGTCACAGTCATCGGTGAAACGAGTTCGAATTTCGGCTAGGGCTGCTTATGTTCACTTAGCACTAATGCCCTTGGGAAAGATACGAATCCACATCTCTGCGCTCTGTCCCAGATATCTTAACAAAAAATGTCTTGTTTCTGACATGTCACGATGATTGATAGGATAGAGAAAGAAAAGCCAGAGAGTGATCACTGGGGCAAACTACTTTCTCTCTCCCATAACTACCACCCAGGCAGTAATATCTATAAAACGTCGTTACACCCATTGCCAACTTGACAGGGGGATTACATATTATCGCAAACTAATGTTAACACGTAATTTTACGCAGACAAAATAGCAAACTAAGGAAATTTGGGGATTTTCCGTTAGTCACCACCAAAAGCTTACGTCCATAATTTTAAAGTACGGAAGCATAACAAAATAATAAATAAATGATGCTGTATTATGTTGCCCAACAGTTACAAATTTACAAAATACACCGTTAGAAAGTTGATAGAATTCCATTTCCAATGCTGTATCACGTCATTTGATTGGATTATTGGGTTTTATGTACATATATATTGGATATTCAATTTTATCAGCTTCATATAAACTTTTTAACGGTGTACTTTGTGAATTTGTATCTGTTGCATTTTCTTCTTTTTGCCAACTAGAAACTCAATTCTTGGTGTTAGTTTTGCGTCAAGTCAAATTATAACAGCAATTTGATCTTGGAGAATCATAACATTTCAACTTTTCTCCCGAACGGTCAGGTCAGCCTAGTATATCTTTTTAGTTGGGTTCCAGACCAGTCAGGTTGTCGAATCTTTGTTGCTTTGCCCGAAGAAGAGTCTAATGCAGTCAAAGGTTTGAAATAAGAAAAGAATTAGCAATATAGCCGACATAACTACACTTTGCGTTAACATGAAGCCTAAAAATAAATTGGTCTTGGAGAATCATAACATTTAATAATAACCCATTTGGGGCTTTTCAGGTTAGTCGCCACTAAAAGCTAAATTTTAAATTAGCTTTTTCGTTAGTCGCCACCAGATCAAAATTTGTTATAACCAGTAGAAATTGATATGTTAAGTATATTTCGTTAGGCTCACCCATGGTTAGGGTTAGGATTACAGTTTTCATTTTGGAGGCGGGGACTAACGAAAAAAGAAATGCAACTTAATCGTTTTGGGTTTTTTTTCGTTTTAGGCTTCCGTACATTAAAATTATGGGCGTTAGCTTTTGGTGGGGACTAACGGGGAAAAAAACACCAACATTTTAATAGACTTGAAATTAATTTTTCTTCTGAATTTATAGTACTATAGAATCTCACATTTTTAGTCTTCTTTCTAATGTTCTGGAGCTTCCTGCCCAAGTTGACAATGGGTATAACAACTATTTTTTAGTAATTACAGCCTGGGTGGTAGTTATGGGAGAGTGGTTTTCCAAGTATTTACTCGCCCACTCTCTTTTCTGTTAACCATCGTGGCATGCCAGGGAGACTTTTGTCAAGATATCTGGCGATGGGATAGGGCGAAGGGATGTAAATCCATACATTTCCCAAGGGTATTAGTGCTAAGTGAACATAAGCAGCGTCAGCAGAAATTCGAACTCGGTTTCCGTTCGATATACATTTAATGAAACTATATATATGGGCAGGAATACCTTGAATAGTGCGCTTCTCATTAGTGCTGGTTTTGATGCAATACGGTTTTTAGGTATTGCTATACAAATTAATGTAACTAAGTATAAGCTGAAAAAATACATTAAAAATGCATAAAGAAATATATAAGACCTTGAACTGAGCAGTTTTAAATAGTACAAGAACATTTTGGGACGAATTAACCGCACTAATCAAGGTATGCCTCTCTCTCTCTCTCTCTCTCTCTCTCTCTCTCACACACACACACACACACACACACACACACACACACACACACACATCGTCTATAAATGAGTACACCCCTACCACTATTTTATAGAAATTTAATTTTCTTCTAAACCAAACATAGCAGGATTTTATTATTTCTAGTGGAACATTACGCAATCAAAACGGGTGATATCAAGTATTATTTATGACAAAGCTCTACAGCATTTAAACTCTGTTGCCAACAATATGAATATGTTGCCGTTCAAAAATGAGTACACCCCTCCAAAAAAGTTCATTTCATTCTATATAGTAAGTATTATTTTGATTATTCTTTTTTTCTAATAGGGGATTTAAATACATTTAAATACAGGTATGTTTAGTCACTCAATAGAAACCGTTTTGTTGGGCAATGATCACTAAAGAAAGTCTGAATTTTCCAAAAAACAAGCGGGCACAAACTAGGGATCAATTTAGCATAAACTTACATTGCGAACTGAACCCCCCCCCCTCAAAAAAGAATTTGGAATAAATGTTGAAATTTTTAGCCCTCTAGCTTCACTGGTGCGACCTGTATGCGTGATACATGCATACATTCATAGCCAGCCAGCCGGACCAACTTGAAAGCTGAAGAAACCCGTGATGACAGTTTTGGTGACAGTTTTGGTTGACGGTTTATAATAAATAGAGTACGCAATGTTAAAAATAGTTCCTATGAAGTCATAGTTTTCTGTGTATAGACATTTAGGTCAGTAGTGGCTTCACATGGGAAATAACTCTCTTCCATTTTGAAGGAATGTGTTATTTATTGCCACAAACAGAACAACGGCCAGAAAAAATAGCTACAAGACTGAAATTGAGCGAAAGCATTGTTGCCAAAATTATGCAAAATCATAAGAAATCACCAGGTCGACCATGCAAGCTGACACCAAGGTCTATTCGTTTTATCGGGAGATTGGTTGATGAAGACTGGAGAAAATCGGCTGCGGATGTTGCTAGTCATGTCAACGAAGTGTTTTGTCTTGAATGTTTCTACTACAACAATCGTACCCTGAACAAGACCGGCTTACATGGCCGACGACCACGTAAGAAACCGCTACTGAAATCGAGACACAAACAGACTCGTTTAAAGTTTGCACAATAAGGATATAAATTCAACATTTTGGGACAGCCTACTGTGGTCAGATGAGACAAAAATCAACCTATTTGGGTCTGATGGCATCCAACAAGTTTGGCGTCGTCATGGCGAGGCGTACAAGGAAAAGTGTTTGGTATTAACAGTTAAGCATGGTGACAGATACATGGGGATGTATGAACTCTAATGGCACGGGTCGGCTGCATTTCATCGACGGAATCATGAATGATGAAGGTTACATCAATATATTGAAAGAAAACATGTTGCCTTCGCTCAAACGCTTAGGAAGAAGAGCTGTGTTTCAGCATGGCAATGATCCAAAACATTCCGCTAAAAAAAATAACAGAGTTTCTGGAGAAGCAAAAGAGCTCGATTAGCCTAGCATGTCATCGGATTTAAATCAAATAGATCACCTGTGGAATGTACTGGAACGAAAAGTAGAAGAACGAAGACCCTCCAACAAGACAGATTTGAAAGAATGCATACTGTCGGAGTGGAAAACATTCTAGTGACTGTGCAAATCTAGTGAAGTCATTGTCACCAATACTATATGCAGTAATAGATAGAGGCGGTCACACCAAATATTGATTTTAAATAAACTTTTTTTCGTAGGGGTATACTCATTTTTGGAAGGCAACATATTCATATTTTTGGCAACAGAGTTTAGTTATAAATAACTAATATACCTGATAATATACGTTTTAATATACGTTTTGATTGTGTAATGTTCCACCAAAAAATATAAAGTCCTGCTATGTTTATTTTAGAAGAAAATTAACTTTCTATTAAAAAAAAGTGGTAAGGGTGTACTCATTTATGGGCTGCACACACATATATATAGTCATCAAAAGATCTTTATGACTCTAAGAACTAACAATCTTTTGATAAAAACTCAAATTTCACTTACTTGTTTATGGAATATATATAGAGAGAACCAGAAATCTGTAGCATAAATACACAACAGACAATCCCATCCACCACTTATGATATGGGTGGCAAACACAACACATACATCCAGGATCGCCAGATGCAGGCCACACGGATATTTGCAGGACTTCTGCCATGTTCAACTTTCTTCTGAAGACGTCGCTAGTCCCGACGAAATGCATTAAGATGTATCCTCGTGATAATAAACATGTTTGAGATGTAACAAGCTTTCTCACTCTTTTTTCCTTTTCCACATTGTCTAACCATACCCATCATTCTGTCGGATTCCCTCACATCCACACTATAAACATATGTGTATATGTATGTGTATGTGTATGTGTATGTGTATGTGTATATGTGTATATATATATATATATACTCAAATAATAAAATGTGGTTTCCTTGGTTCGCTGGTCATAACACTGGACTATTCCACTGCAACTGGGGGGGGGAATAACATTTTGCCGAAAAAAATACTTGCTTGCACCGTTTCAAAATATGCAATATTCCCGATAAACGAAATGGCCCTGGACGCACGTCGTATAGCAATGATCAGCATGCTAATTCTGCTCGCAGTTGTTAGTGGTTTCGATCCTCATTAGATCGCCCACTATTGATGGTCTGATACAAAACTTCTATGTTACTAAATAATATGAAAAACATGGATCCAGACGCAACTAATATTGCTGGCCTTTTTTAGTGGGTTCAATCCTCATTGGATCTCCCGCTATTGATGGTCTGATACTAATGTTAAGTTAATATACTTATATAATGAGCAGTGTGGCTTTTTTGTTTTTATGTCCGTAACACTGGACTTTTCAACTCAGGAGTAAAAATGTTGTTGATAAAATACCTCAATCCCACCATTTTTTAAACAATGGACACTTATATAGTTTTAGGGGTCAAACCATAAATGCACTCATCGTTTTTTTGTCGTATCAGGTGTGCTAAATAACATACTAAAAGTCCACCAAAACTTGGAGGCCGTCTTGAAAATTATACCTTTCCAGTGGTCAGACTGCGGTAGTCTTTTGATATTCTATCAAGCACGCTTGATACTACAAATAAATTGGAGAAACTTGTCTAGGATGAAAAATGAACGTGTAATGGGCATTTTAAGGATTTGGCGGCCATCTTTGGTGGTCAGACTGGGGTAGACTTTTAGTATGTTATTGAGCACACCTGATACCACAAGAAACAGTTGAGAAACCTTTGGTAGCAATTTGGGGGGTAAGGTGGGTTTTTTTTCCATAAATGAACTCAACTATAATATCACGATGAACATATAATGTTTGTTTTTTTTACAGATTTACAGTACTCATTTCAAACTTCAAGGCCAGACACTTCGAAGAACAGGTACTACACTTTGATCATAGCCATGCGGCCGAGTTTATTTATCCAAAAGTTGTACAAAATATGGCAAAAGGACAAAAATGAAAAGGTCTAAGATACAGTAAAGTACAAAAGGTTAAAAGATGCAAGACAAATGCATAATGTTGGATGTGACAGGAAGTGAGAGGTTTTGGTCGTCGTTGTTCTATTGTAGTCTAGACTGGTCTCATTCATGATCCATTCGCTTGACACTTTTATTTCATGCTTGTCCATTCATCCGTCAATTTTCGTACTACGTTCACACTGGGGGCCTAGGTTTTCCACCACCCGATAAATATGTACAAATGAAGATGATGGGTGTGATGTCGGTGAAAATGACGGAGGGGGTTAGGAAAAAAACGGAGGAAGGGTGGCCATTGACTTCTGGGAGGCGCGACAACCGCACTTTTTATGCCAGAAATCAATGGCGGTCTGTTAATAAGGTGGGGATCGGGTCTATTGGGACCGGAAATCGTTGAGGTCAGGGGTTTGAGTGGTGGGGGGCGGATTGGGAGCTTCATTCATTCACTTAGTTGAGGTACCAGCTTGTCTAAGCTAAATAGGGGAAGGTGGGTTCCGGAACGTACTTCATCTCCTCCCAACACAGAGCCAATAGAAAAGCGCATTAAGCTTACTTCTTTCACCCATAGACGAATACAATCAGGTAGGTCGGTTGTGCCCATAATGAAGAGCACGTTGTTTAGGGACAGCGCGTTTCGAGCCAGCCGCCAGGTGAGGGAAACTCGGAATTGTTGAGGTAGTTCTGGGGGCCAGGGCCACATAGATCGGAATTCCTCTGCCGACAGGCCGTGCACGTCCGAAACGACCCCACTATCTCCCGATAGAATGTCTTTGGGGGTTGTGCTAGGCTGCTGTTTGTGGGAATCCTTGGGCCTTACGACATTCGCTGAGGAACGGTTCCTCACCCTTGGGCCTGCGACGGCAGTCTGTTGGGATTGAGGTGGGCGTGGGCGATGGGGAGCCTTCCCTTACGGCCTGCTCGTAAACCGGTTACTCTGGCAGCGTCCTGACTAGGAAGGCCAGCCTCGAGGCGTGTCGATGATTCGCCATGCGTGGATTTCTATACCGCCATCGGTCGGTCGTTGGATGCAGATCTGTCATGAGGACCAGAGTAGGGAGAAGAGCTGTTGCTCCAGCTTCTGCATCCGATCCTCAGGCAGGGGAAGTACAGCTAGTCGGTAAAGGATCAGGAGGAAAATGTATGTGAAGCACACACCCGCCTTGCACTTTACGGACAAATTCCTTCCGAGACATTTATTCACAGAAACTCTGACCTTTGCCTCTATCTCCGACCAATTCTTCTCCAGCTGGAAGTTTGGGACCGAACCACACCTTGAGGATGTGCACGGGTCCGGCCGTCCATTTAAAGGGTCCTGGTAGATGAACCTCCTTCTAAGCCGTTAGACTTGCCTTGGTTAATCATGGCCCCTGTCACCTGTTCGTACCTTTCGATCGCCTTCTGTACCAGCTCTATGTCCCGGACACAAGACGTAAAGGCAGTAATGACATCGGCGTACGTGGAAATCGTGCCAGGAAGGCTCACTCCGCGCAGGCCCGGTTCTGTCCACCCCGTCCCTCAGCCAGCGCAAGAAGAGTTCCAGCGCCAGGGCGTAAAGTAGGGGCGACAGAAGGCAACCCTGTCGAACCGACCACGTGATTCCAAAGGGCCTCGATCTCTTCCCGTTTACCTGTACCACAGCGCTGGGTGACTGATACAGGAGACTGGTCCAGATGCGAAATTCCGGTTCGAATCCGGCGGCCTCCAGCACAGCTGCCAGGAATCGGTAGTCCACCCTATCGAACGCTTGCTTGGATTGCTCTAAAAATTGATCATCGCGGCTCCGGTGTCGTCTTCTACCCCACCTATGATCGTGCGAACCAGGTGCAGGTCTGTTCCGGTCCGATCAAACTATTGAGGACAATCTGCATTCGACAAGATCTTAGCCAAAAATAAATAGTTGCGAAACTCCTGTTCGCATAGGTCAGGTTTAGCGGTGAAAAGAACTTGGAAATGCTGTCGAAAGCCCTCGCAGATGTCACGGGCCAATCGGAGTGCTAAGCTCGCGAATGTAGCGATCGGATCCCCGGCGCAGCCCTTCCCAGCGCAGTTCCCTGCCCATGTTCACGGCCTCCTTCGACACTTTCTTTAACCTATGTCTAACTATCTGATCTTGGTAGCGCTCGTTAGCCGCGTGCTCCAGGTCTTTCTTAGCTAGCTCTATGGTTAGTCCCCCCGCCAGATTCTCTTCTAATGTCGTTGCCTTAGTTAGAATAGTTGACGGCGAACGACCTAATCTTATGCATAAGGGAGGACCACCACTTATTTCCCACAACCGCCCTCTGGTTGGTTTCGGAAATCCCGCAGGGATATGTTCAACTTCGAGTGACCAGTCATCTTAGGCCTATTTCCTAACCTCATTAGGGTCACTACTAGTGCGTGGTCTGACTAGTCGTACTTGTGGAACGTGGGACAAGCTAAGAAATCTACGTCGCCTCTTCTGACTAGCAATCTATCTATTATAGCGACTTTTCGAGAAGAGGGCCAGTTGAGAGCCCACGTCCACATTTCCTGCTCTGCTTCGGATGATCGAACCGATATCTGTCGATGAGACCATAACCATCGATCAGTTTGATCAGGTTGCGATCACCTTTGTTGCCCCCTTTCTTGTTGCCCCCTTCCCTCGTTACCCCTTCTAGTGCTTCTATCTATTTCGGGGTCAAGAACTAGTAGCTTGGAATCTGTCAGGAACTCTTCTAGTCGCTGAAGGTACAAGCGTCACAATGCCGCGATGTTTGGCGCATATACCGCCACCACTCGGAAAGCGTTACCCCCTACAGCGATATCGGCCATGATCAGTCTGCCCTCCGTGCCGGTATGGATAATGTGGACCTCTGCGTCAAGGGTACGTTTCACAAATAATGAAACTTTCCGCGAGTTTCTGTCGCCGTATGCCGAACAGATGTGGAAATCGTCGGCAAACAAACGGCTATCGGTCTCTCAAACGAATTGAGTCTCCTGAACCGCAGCTACACCCACTTTGTGAGACTTGAGGACTGAATGAAGGCCGAAGCCGTCCTTGGATCCATCAGGCCTCGCACATTCATACTCGCCAGAAGACCTTTTTCTAGTGGGTGCCGCAAACAGTGGTCCGTTGAACAGTGGTCCGTTGTGAGTTCGCCGCCGGCGCCTCCCAGGTTTTCATTTCCCATTTCGGTTGTGAAAGTGCCTGGAGCGATGATTCCGGCGATGTCCGTTGGGAAGGACAGTTTAGGGCCCTGTATAGGATGGGTGGACGGAGATGGGGGTCCTGGCTGTGCATTTCTCCTGCATCTTTATCAAGGTGAGATGATCCCCCTGGAAAATATCCAGTGAGGGGAAGGCCTCGACGGCTGCGGAGACCATGTCCCATGGCCGCCTCCTCTCCGGATCAGGGTGATGACCTGAGATGCGCCCTGGAAATTCCTTGGGTCCTCCACCTCCTTATTCTCTACCGTTTTTTAGCCAAAAGGCCGAGAAGCCGCATTTCGAACGGGGCCACAGAATTACGATTGTACCAAAAGATTGAACAGTAAAAGAAAAGAGAAAATAAAAAGACAGGCAAAAAGGAAAAATAAAAAAAAGGTAAAGACAAGCCTGGTTGCTTCAGGGTCAAACTCCACTCCCACTTCTATTCCGACTGAAGATGATTACTGCAACTTTTGTATTGTATATATATTAAATAAATTTGTAGATATGTAAAACTTGTCAGTTTAGCAGGTAAGAAGGCCGCCTAACGGTCATGATTTCAAATCGTTAGCAAGCTTGTCTCGCACACCCCTCACTAGGTGCCCCACTACAGTTGTCTTGTGCCAGCCTATGCTAAACTTAGTAATTCACTATGGGTGCCCACCTTGGTGCAATGGTTAACAAGGGTGTTTTGTAGATCCTTTCGATTCTCAATGGGCGCCACACTGGTGTGACTTGTGCCTGACTAAACTAAATAATTACCATATTTTACGGCAGGGGCGTACAGAAGGGTGGGTGGGGGTGCCGCACCCATAATGCTCATTCTCTCGGCAAATGTCTTCCTTTGTTCAGCCTGCACGCCCACTTTGTCAGCAAATTAGTGTCCTACACCGCCAATAAAAATCATTATGTACGCTTCTGCCCCCACTCCCCCTCCCAAATGGTAAACGTAACCTTCGTTGTCCAACCCCACACTGGCCAGAACTTGAGGAGTAGTTGAACAAAAATTGATTTCCTAATGTTCCCTGCTGAAAGTGTGTGTGTGTGTGGGGGGGGGGTTATAAGCATAGCTCCGTCTGCGCATACACGTTTGGCAACCAGCGCACAAGGGAAATTAATGTGCGCACACAAGGTTACTTAATGTAGTAATGAATGAGTTAAATGAGTTTTGATTAAACTATTTTCAGCAACTTTAATAATAATGATCTGTGAATTGGTCAGTGCTATCGTTATTAATTCATTTCGACATTGCATCACATAAAATAAATTCTCATTAATGTTTTATTCAATAGAACAACAAACTGAACAAAGTAGTTCAAAGTATAGAATGACATCTTAACCAATGCAATCATACTTGTCCTGTATTAAAACATGCTGTTTTATTAGCAATGACAGATAGGCTGTGCCAATGTTATCTTGAAACGATTTCAAGTTTACATTAGCAAAAGCTTTCAGTGTGCACATACTTTTGTCACAGGAAATAATTTGCACAAGAGGAAAGAAAAAAGAAGAAAAATCGGGTGAAGATAAGGAATAAAAATGTCAAATGAAGCAACCACAAGAAGAAGAACGGGTCCGCTTAGTCACTCAGTGGAAACCGTCATGTTACCAACATTTTTGGCAGCATACCGTGTTGGGGTGATCAATTAAAAAAGGGGGTGATCAATGAATAAGTTACTCTCACTTTTTGTTAGATCAATAAAATACAACAAAGAACAAGCGGGGATCAATTTAGCAGAAACTTACATTTTACATTGAACCTCCAACTGAAAACCTGTTTAGGGAAGGGAAGAGTAAATGCTGAAATTGTCAGCCCTCTAGCTCCATTGGTGTGGCCTGTACGCGTGATATATAGCCAGCCGGACCGACTTGAAAACTGAAGAAACTTATTTTGACGGTTTCTAATTTTAAAAAAGAGCGAGTTGATTAGAAGAAAGAGAAAAGGAAAGAAAGAGAAAACGAAAGAAAGTGAAAAACCAAATAAAAAGAGTGGGAATAAAATAGAGGTTCTTAACCTTATTTGACTGCATCCCCCCCCCCCGATAGCTCAAAAACTATGATGTTCCCCTTACTATAAAAAATATAATTCAATTACGGATCGTGCGGCAAATTGTTTGTAAAGAAATATAGATATATGAACTTACGATTATTAAATTTGTTGTAATTTCTTTTCTGTGTGAAATTTAATAACAACAACGTAATTACTAAGTTAATGAGTTAAGCATTAGTTACTACGGAGTCTATAGTAAAACAAGACTGGTTGCTGCACGGTCAAACTCCACTCCAACTTCTATTCCGACAGAAGATGATTACTGCAACTTTTGTATTGTATATATATTAAATGTGATAAATGTTCCTCAATATCGAATACTTGTCAATTTAGCTCAGTTAATAAGACACCAGCATAGTAATTACTAGGCCGTGAGTCCAAATCATGGTAGGGGAACGGGAATTTTACAACCGATATGGTTTACACTTAAAATTTTGGTGAAGATTCTTGTTCTTCTTCTTGTTGTTCTTGTTACAGTAGGAAAGTCAACTCCTGACTTTGTCTTGGAGTTTGACAATTAGTAATTAATAGTATTGTATAATTAGAAATTAATTAGTTATTTTCTTTTGTTTTGAGCCACGGAATGCTTTTTGCTCTTCACATCCAAATTCCAAATTGCCCTCCAATATATTTAAATTGCACCCTTGTGGGGCGTGCGGCCCACGTTCAGAATCACAGGAAGGATATAAGGGAAAGAAAGAAGGAAATACAAACATAATACAGTTATCCTTCGCTTTACACCACTTTCCCGCTTTTTAAAAAAAGGGGCGAAAGGCGAAGATAGCGTCCAGGGCTTGTTTTGAATGGAGCCATTATGACAGCGCGCACCCTCTTCCTCCCTCTCTCTCTCTCGCTCATACAGCCCAATCTCTTGTACCTCCCACCACCACCAACCGACGACGACTCAGCCAAACATACCATCATCACGATCTTCGGGGTGTGGGAACATTTTAAAAAATGTCCATATAAATTATGGTAATTGCTTCTTTGCTGTACGCCATTTTGGCTAACGAAAGGTCTTTATAAGAATGCTCTACTTTAGGATAGCGAGGGAAACAAACCTGTTCCGAATTTATGGAGCGAAATGGAGGGGAAATGTGGAAGAAGGAAAGCGGAGGACAATTATGGAAAGAAAAAGAAAAGAAAGAAAGAGAGAAGAAGAAAAAAGAAGCACAAGAAGAAGGGAAAGAAGAAGTAGAAGGACGAGGAAGAAAAAGAAAGGAAGAAAGAACTTTTTCCGAATAAATTTCTGGAACGAAATGAATAAAGAAGAGAAAAGAATCTCGAGATGAAAAATGGAGAAGAAGGAAATCGGAGGAAGAGGGAGGAGGGGAAAAGAACATTGACAGGTGTGAATGAGAATGAAAAAGAATGAAGGGAAAGAAAAATTGTTGAAATGGAGAAATTGGAAGGAAGAGAGGCTAGAACAGTATGGACAATCATGGAAAGAAGAAGAAGAAGAAGAAGAAGAAGAAGAAGAAGAAGAAGAAGAAGAAGAAGGAGGAGAATAATCATAGAAAGAAAATGAAAAGAAAGAAAGAAGAAAAAGAAAAGTAGAAGAAGCACAAGAAGAAGGGAAAGAGTGAGACGGATGAAGAAAAAAGAAAAAGGACGAAGAAGAAAGACGAGGAAAAAGAAAAAGAATAAAAATGAAAGACAGACTAGAAGAAGAAGAAGAAGAAGAAGAAGAAGAAGAAGAAGAAGAAGAATTGGGGGGGTGAGGGAATGATGTTGAAGGTAAATGACCCACTTCTTCTTCTTCTTCTTCTTCTTCTTCTTCTACGCCCAGCTTGTTAAATAGGAGACCTGTGTTGGTGTCGCACCTCGACGGCGGAACCGATCCATACAAATCAGTCATCAGTTCTTCACATGGCGGCGACGGCGATGGTGGCGGCCAATGCGGTAATTTCTCAGCAATGTCATAAGTTCTACAGACCTCGGCAGGTTCATATTCCCCGACTGCCTGATCGTCGTCAAGGGATGAGGACATTTTTTTGAAAGGGGTGAAGATAAGGGGGGAGACCTAGAATGGGGATGATGGGCCCGGGCCAGGAGGGGGGGGGGCGTGATTGCAGCAACACCCACGGCAGTATCAGCAGCAGTTACATCCAATGGGGTTGAATGGAGGAAAGGTTCGGTCGGCGCTTGCGGGAAAGATTAAAGCGCAGTTGGGGGGGGGGTAGAACGAAAGAACGAAGAAGTATGAAATAATAGAAAGAGAAAAGAAAGAAAGAAAGAAAGAAAGAAAGAAAGACGAAGTATAAACAAATAGAAAGAAAGAAAGAAAGAAAGAAAGAAAGAAAGAAAGAAAGGCGAAGTATGAACAACTAGAAAGGAAAAAAGAAAGAAAGAAGGAGTACGGAAAAAAGAAAGAAAGAAGAAAATAAGGAAAGAATGAAAGAAAACAGCAGATAAATAAAGCAAGAAAGAGAGAGATAGAGGAAGAAAGCAAGAAAAAATAAACAAAAACAAAAGAAAGAGAAAGAAAGAGAAAGAAAGAAAGAAAGGAAGAAAGGTGTTAGCAATATAGAGCGACAGAAAGAGAAAGAAGAAGACGCAGGAAGACTGGGTGGAGTAAATGAGAAAAGGAAAAAAAGGTCTTTAAGTCGGAGTGAGTTGAAGACATAAGAGAGAGAGAGAGAGAGAGAGAAAAGGGTGTCGATATGTTTTAGGGGAAAAGAGAGAAAAAATGTCTGCTCGAAAACAAATGTCTCCTTCCTGTCTTCCCTCTCCCAGTGCGTTGGCCTTCCTAACAAATTCGGCTGGGAAAGTACGTGCACACGCACACACACACATATGTATATGCAGACACTATATATGTATATGCACAAAACACACATATATATATATGCATATAGATACATATGCATATACTGTACATATGCATATACAAACATATGCAAATATATACATATGCATATACAATATATATATTTGCGTGCAGTGTTGCCAATTTAGCGCGTTTCGCACTAGATTTAGCGCGTTTCTTGTTTTGGCAAGGCAAAAAGCGCTAAATTAGCGCGTTTGCCCCTAAAACATTCTAGCCCTTTTTGGCCGTTTTCTGACCGCTGATAGCGTCTTTTTGATGGTTTCTTGTCATTTTGGGGTATTTTAAAACATTTAGCGCCTTTTTAGCGCTTTTTGGCAGTCAAACTAGCGCAAAAATATTTTTGAGTTAGCGACATTGTGTGTGTGTGTATGCATTACATATACACGCTCTCAGGGGCACTCAAAATGCATATACAAAAACAAGTGTTTTTTAATACGAACATCTTAATTCACATAATTGCACACAGTAATTGTGCAGTAAAAAAAACTGGGTCCTTCCTATAAAACATCTTTGTAAGCATATTGAATTCTATTAACCCATCTATCAAGCCACCTCAGTGGGCACAAGGGTCGTCGTGTGGATGACTCTGTGGTGGTTTCAGTAGCAAGTAGGTTTTTTACGGAGTGGGGTTGCTAACACCACGCCTAACCCTCTTTCTTTACCCGGGCTTTGGACCAACTATGGCGACTGCCAAGCTGTAGATCTCTTCTGTTAGAGTAATCTTCTCTTAGATGAACCGCCTTGCAAGGCTTCAACTTCCCTGCTATTTACCTATAACTGGGGGTGTATTCATGCCTTTCCCAAGGACATTAGTGCAAATTGTACATAAACAGCCTCGGTCGAAACTTAGAATCTGTCCGCCGTGTCGGTGACCGTTACGCCACTCCACATCTCCCTCAAGAGGATTGGCGTTATATGGTCCTCCAGATACTTTGACAATCAAAATATTAATCGATATCCAAAAAGTATAAATCGTTGTCTTTGTCGAAACATTTTTTTATTAGCGAAAAACGTAATAAAACTATTCCTTTCTAGTCAGGATCGGCTAAAATGTGCGCATGGGTTTCATGCACCCTAGGCGAAACCTAAAATTTGCTCCCCGGTTTGTATTCTAACGACTATTTTTTCAGTTTAGAGTGCGCCCTTAGGACCTTTGCGCCCTAGGCGACCGCCTACATTCGCCTAATGAGCGGGCTGGCCCTGTTTCCCTGACAAGTTTTCCAAGAAAACAAAACGATCAACATTAGTATAAAAGAGTAAGATAGAAATTTGTACACAACAAATATTTATCTTTTAACCTAATCTCCTTCATGGTCAATGCACTTAACTGAACGCTTCTCCATTAATCACACAGATCGAACATTATACAATAAAAAGTTCAGATCAAAATTCAGCTAATAACGTGTCAGGCTACGGACGTATTGATCCACCCCGGTATGCCGTTAATATTGGCTTATTTACTAAGAGTCAAGGGAAGTTTTGGCGTATTTGGTTAATATAGCGATAACGGCGCGGACAATCTAATCGGCGACCTCCGGTCGGGGCTGTTTATGTTACTTTGCACTAATGATCTTGGGAAAGGCATGGATCCATATCTTCTTCTGCAGGTCAGATTGAGCCTCTTGAAGCGGTTTGACGGCATCAAGCTGATGCCAGGTTTATCGCTCTCTGCTTTCCTCTGGACTAGATCAGCGAGGGGGATTCTGACGATTGGGCATCCCAGGATTTCCTGGAGGGGACACTCGTTCCATTGTCTGTAGAGACAAAACGGAGGCCATTCATTTGTTTAATAAGCCCTACTCGTGATATCACGGGTTACATAAATAGCTAGTATCTTTATATATTCCGTTGCTTCTTTTTATACCGTAACCCGGTGTGCGCACCACAGATAAATGGTGTTATCATGGTGTGTCAAGGGCGAGATAGCCCATCCCTTTTCAAGCTGGTTTGGAATCAAAGTTGTCCGTCTCCTAAACTGGTTGCCAACTATAGTTAGAGGGCACAATCTGTCCTACTATTTTCCCATTGGAGAGACAGATTGATATCATCTCACTATACTATCTGACTACAATTGAAGAAATATCTGTGCGTGCACCGCGATTACTCGAGAACCAGTCAGTGTACGAAGTTGACATTAGACAGATATATTAGTCAGCGTACTAGGCAGAGCAGCGTGGAGTTTGAAGTTGTTTGGATCAACGGTTCTCGAGACCTGTAATCAATCAAATTCTTACATACTACATTTTGTAGTTGTACTTTATCACCTGTTGATGATTGGAGAACTCACTGATCAGAATGTTATAAAAAAAACCCAGATTATTTCATAGTACAATTGAAGAAGTGTGTGTGTGTGTGTGTGTGTGTGTGTGCGATTACTCGACAACTGGCCATTCTACGAAGTTGATATTCACCGGATATATTAGTCAGCACACAAGGCAATGCAGTGTCGAGTTTGAAGTTGTTTTGATCAGCGGTTCTTGAGAAAAATAATAAAAAAACATTTTAAAATAAAGAACTCAGATCTTTCTTCATATTCTATGAATTATCTATCTTGACTCCCGCTCTTTAGAATAATCTAAATTTCGATATAAAATATCTAAATTGGCAACACCGAAGAGAAGTAACCGAAATGCTTTGAAGCCACAGTTTCGTACGACGGTCGGAAAATTATTTTACATTACATTTGACAATTATGGCAGGTTGCTCCATACACCATAAAGTCTGACCCCTTCCAAACACTCACCTTTGGAATAGATACTGCCCTAGTAAAGAAGACTTCATGTTTACAAGATCTGAAACTCCCTGGGAAGGACACCGGACCTAACAAGAATGCAAAATGGATAAACTCGCAGATCAAATAAAGTGTCCCGTTCAACATTCCGGGAAGGCTGCCGAGGCGACAGACTCCTGAAGAAGGCCGAGGGGTACAGCAGCCGAAGCACTGATGATGACACCACAGAAGAAACTGGTCCGAAAGAATGACTGTATAATAGTCACTATACCAAAAATGTCTAACCACCCCCGCTCATGCCGATCTGTTTATCTATAGACATTCATGTCTACAACATCAAAGACTTATTTTATTCATGTATACGAGCTGAACCCATGGAAATTCCACGGGTGTTGACAACTAAGATTATTCAGATATTTTCTATAGTTTTGTTTGTAAGTTTTTTCTGGTTTTTGTTAGAAAGAATAAAGTCCAAATATATGTCCGGAAAAAAGAAAAAAAAAACTTCAACGTAGAATTGTACTCTTAAAAGTCAATTTAAAGTTTTAAACTATAATTTCCGCCATTTTGTTGACCTTTTCAGGAATTTAAAAATTCGAAGTCTGTAATTTAAATTTTTTTTTAAAAATCAAGAATTTTTCCGATGTTTTAAAAAAGATTAGATATACTTAGTTTCATCATTACTGAACAATCCTTAACCGAATAATTACGATTTTCCATTCAAAAACTGCATAAAAACCTCTTTTTTTCACGTTGGGGAGGGGGGGGTCAAATATCAGCTAACACCTTCTGCTTACCGCCATAGATTGTTGACATCAGTTAGCGCATAAGAAGCTATTACGGAAGTCGGTATTTGTCAATAAGCAGATGGCTGACTGTGTTGTGTCCTCTTTGACATAATAATTATAGAAAATTTACGTTTATGTCCATCCGTAGAAAAATATCGGCCAATTAAATCACAGCAAAAAAATTATGGTTTCAGTTTCATTTTTTTTTTACATATCTTTACTTACCCTTTCAGTACATTACGTGAGAACAGAATTGAACCGATGGCAACAGAAACAGTAAAAATTGAATTTTCAAAAATCATTTAAAAACAGTCAAAATTTAAAAATTCTCTCTAAAAAAGATTTTAATGCTAAGATTATTTCTCTTTTTACGGAAAATAGCGATAAATCATATTTTACCAAATGAATGAAAAATATTGGCAATTAGAGCAGTATTTTTTTTTTCGCAGTTTTTAAAAAAATATTCTTACGGAAATACAGAAATTAGCTTTTTCAAAAACAGAAGCAGAATTTATATGTTCATGGTCTTGACTTAATAATGTAAAAAGATCGGACTGATCGATTGAAAATAAATCAATGAACATTTAAGCGAGTGTTTTTAATCACAATGAAAAAACATTTTTTTCCCGAATTTTGGAATACAAAATGATTTTTTTTAAAATTCATCCTTTATTCGATAAGTATTGAACATTTTATTAAAATCCGATCAGTAGTTGATGTGTAGTACATTTTAAAAATCTAGGCGTGTTCTTGCTTGTCAAAAGGGGGAGAAAATTTACTCGTAATTACTACGGAACAGAATTTGTTTACATTTACACGGATATTTACACTATTTTGATTCAATAATATCTCCCGTTTTATAAGGTGTACACAAATAATTTGTATCTCATATATTACGCCAATCTTTCAACTTACTAATGACACTAACATTTTTCAACGAGAAAATTAAGTTTTATATGATTTTGACGTTTATTTTATCAAGGTGTCAATTTTCCGTAAGTGGGTCTCGAACTCCGCAGAAATACCTACTTAACTAGGATTTCTAATTAAATTTCGTCATCCTTTTCAATTTATCTGCAGTAAATAAAACAATAAGTTAAACAAAGAAACGACGGTTTATATTTAAATTTACTCTCATATTTCAGTTTGTTTGGAGTAAATTAAACAGTAATCTGAAGTGAACGTTCTGTAAGAAGTGTTTATTATTTAATTAAAAACAACACCTAATTTACCTTCAACTTTTATTAACACCTTCCGGGCAGTTATCCAAGCTATATGGAGCCTACGGCCGTAAAGCCGCGAGTAATGATTTAATGTTTTACAGCCGTAGGCTCTATATAGCTGGGGATTGCCGGCCGGAGGTCGGGTATTTTCAGCTAGTATTTTTAATAACATAAGTAATATTTTTTATTATTTAAGAAGAAATATATTTTCATGAAAAATTACTCTGGTTTGCAAAACCAAATCTTAAACCAAACGCCTCTGTCGTCTGCTTTATTCAAATTTCTGCGTTCTACAATTATCTCTCTCGTGATTGGTCAGTTTTTGACGAATTGTCCACATTTTAACTATACACCAAAGTGACTTTGAAGCCTGTCATAGTTGACGATGGGTGTAACAACATTTTTAAATAATTATTACTTGGTGGTAGTTATGGGAGAGTGCTTTGCTCAAGTTCTCATTCGCCCACCCTCTTCTCCTTCCACCATCGTGGTATGCCAGAGACAAGATATTTTTGTCAAGATATCTAGTGATCTCACCATACAACAAAAGGCGAGGGAAGTAACTTATTCATTGATCATGCCCTTTTCCAATGTTTTAATTGATCATACCCAACACGGCATGCTGCCAAAAGACGTTGGTGATGTGACGGTTTCTATTGGGTGACACCCTCAGCTTTGTTTGTATAGATACACACTGATAACACACACCGTTGGAAAGCTGATGAAATTCCCATTCTAACGATATATATATACCTCCTTCAAGAATTACTTCCACAATCCATACACTTTGGACTTTATACTTGAAGTTGTTCGGCTGTAAGTTTTTAAGCCCAACAGATACAAATTGACAAGATACACTCTTAGAAAGCCTTCATGAATTAAATCTACAATCCATAGACTTTGGCCTATAAAGTATACTAGAAATTTCCTTGTAAAATGCTGAAATACCTATAAATTAATTACTGTTATGGCGTATTTTTGAATTTTTGTTTTATGCAAATGAAGTAGTTCATCCCAACTTTTTCTTGGGAACATCTTTTTTCTGAAAGAGGAGATCCTAAGGAACATTTTTGTACTCTATTCAGAGGCCCTGTTGGCCCCCGGACTATACCTCATAAAGTTTTGTATAAAGTTTTAATGGATGTCTCGTCGTGGTATAATGGTTAGTCTCTAGCCGATCATAACTATTGAGTAGTGAGTTCGACCCTCACTGGGTGCCCCGTGTTTGTGATTGTGTGGCAAAACTAAGCAGAGCTTAGTACATAACTTAGGGTGTCTCGTCTTTGGGTAATGGTTAGTAAAGCTAGTCTTGCAGACCATTACTATTGAATAGTGAGTTTGATCCTCACTGGGTACCCCATGCATGTGGCCAGTTGTACTAAAACTAAACGTTAAACTTAGTAAATACCTACATGGCCTCCTCGTTGTGGTGTAATGGCTAGCGAGCTGTGTTTTGTAGATCATTGTTTGATCTTCACTGGGTGCCCCATACTTACGGCCTTGTGCCCAAAATAAGTAAACAACTATCGCAGTACAGGCCTCCACTATTATAACGAGAGTGTTGGGGTCCAAGAAAGCCAACCACCTTATAACCGAGCCGCGATCAATTTAGGTATTTTGGAGTTAGATCTAGTTTTTTGGAGATTAATATTTGGGAGCGCCCACCATCCACCCACGTTATAACATCTTGCAGATGATTACTACTGAGTAGTGAATTCAATCCTCATTGGGTGCCCCATACTTGCTGAGCTTAGTAGATAACATTGCTATTGAGTAACACTGGGATAAATTCAAACAGACTAAACTCTGGTGTCTGTTATGTTCTGGAATATCATTTCGTTCTGAGAAAGCATGCACATCCCTTCTCTCATATGCACATCACATCTGGTGTCTGCTTCTGTGTGTTCTTGGGATTGTCTCCTCCTGATCTCTGCGCTGAACTCATGACATTCCATTGAACTTTGCACGCACTCCCATCTATCATGCAATGGCTATGGAATCCCAAGTTTATCACTTGTTCTTTGCTGATTAATGACTCCCATGAGCTAAGCTCAGTCTGCTGATCGATTTATCTGAGCAGAGTATGTGTGCAGATTCTTTCAACTTTCTTATTCTCGAATGCTTTTCCTCCTCTACTATTTCGCCTTCATTCCAGAAAAACACAGAAAAAAAGCGAAAGAATACATCACCAAATTACAAGGTCTGTCCAGAAAGTTTGCGCCATTTTTAATATCTTGAAAACCAGTTGCATATCCTGGATGTAACCAGGTAATCAATCAGAGGTGACCTTACTGTTCATGTATGAAACAGAAAATCTCCCGTGGGGTTACCCAGTCGACAGTTAGGCGCCTTCGAGTGAGCTTGTTAACTGGGTGACCATCGAATTCGCAATGGCTGAGTCTGCCCATTCTTCACATCTCATGCAGGGTTTTTGGCAAAACATTGCATCACCCAGGTTTGTCAGATCCCTGATTTTTTTAATGCTGAATGGGAGGAGATTTCAGACAATGGATGAGATTAAGGAGAGCCGGACAAGACAGCTGATAGCAATCCTGAAAAGGGGACTCTGCAGACTGTTTTGAAAAGTGGAATGTGCACTTGAATAAGTTTGTGTACCAACGGGACTACTTTGAAGGAGATAAGTGAGTGAGGTCCAAAACAGAGTTCTTTGAAGAGGACTAAGGCGCTATTGTTGTAGTTAGGTTATTTTTTCCTTAATATTAAATGGCAGGATACTTTCTGGACAGACCTCATATATATAGAGCTTTAAGATTTTGGTTAGTGAGATAAAAAGAAAAGTATATACTTATAAAATTATATCATGGCTTGGCTTTGCGAGCAAAGGTTTAGGAGGGTGCCTCACGTCTGTTGCAGCATCTCAGCTAGTGGGGCCTTTGCAGGAGAGGCAGGTCTTTCCATAATGGTTGCTGGAGAAGGTCAAGCACCTGGGAGAAGCTCCCGACTTGCGGTGCTGGCTTTTTTCTTCTGCGGTTAGCTTCGGCAAGGGAGGTTGCTTAGTAGACCTTGCTCAACCATATGTTTGTCAGCTGTCCCTGTTGTCCACTGATGACGATTGATACCATATGAGATGAGGGTCCTTTTATGGGAGTCCTTGTATCTCTCCTGTGGTGCCCCACTTCTCCACCAGCCATGAACGAGTTCTCCAAATAGGAGTGTCCTTGTTAGCCGATAGTCCTAGTATATACACCAGTACCTTGTTTTACATTTTCTCTATAGACAAAACCTTGTCCTAACAAAGCTTAATATTGCAGCAACTCATCAGGCAAAATCACAAAAGCACAGGAGGTTGCTTGGTAGACATACCACCATGTGTTCCTATCAGCTGCCTCTGTTGTCAACTGATGATGGTTGGTGCTACAGGAGATGAGGGTCCTTTTCAGGGAGTCCTTGTATCTTTTCTGTGGTACCCCTACTTCTCTGCCAGCCATGAGCTAGTTCTCCGGTGCACTTTGGTAGATGGTGGTCCTCCATCCTTTCCATGCAGCTGAATAGTTAATAGATTACTGCATGGATGACTTTCTAATTTATTTAAAACTAAACAGCAAAGTTAGTCAGTTAGTGCCTTTACACTGGCTACGGCTTCAGGTTCTACATATCACAAATTTCTGTCTTGGCTCCGGTTTGCAATATATGAAACAGACTTAGTTGCAACAAGCACCACAAATGGTGTCACTCACTTCATCCGGCACTATTTTACCCATAGCCAAGGGGAGAGATGGATTCATGTGTTTCCAAAGGGCATTAGCGCAAAGTGAACACATTCTCTGTGCCATTATCCACACCTCCACTGAATTATTTTGCATCAAAGTGTTTTCAGCTTGGAACCTGGTTAGAGTGTTGATATAACCTTCCTGATACAGGTTTCTTTCTGATTTAGTGGGTTATTCATTAAACTATTCGTAAAGTAATGCTTTTATTGGGAGACTTTATACCACATACTGAAGCTAATTGTCTTTTGCTTAAATTTAATAATTTCATTTTTTTTTAATGTGTTTTTTTTCTACATATATGTAGTAATTATTAAAGTAAATAAGTTTGTTACTACTTTTAATATTTTGGGGGGAATTGGGTGGAAGAATACCTTTAAGGTAAGACCACGCTCCCCTTACAGTGCATGTTGTTTTAATGTTATTTTCTTAAATAAATGCGTTTTTCTTCTTCTTCTTCGGATCTCAGACCTCCATGCTTTCAATCCTTTGCCATTGCATCTCAAGCTCAACTTAGGTTGTCAATCATAATAATAACTGAAAGGGATAGGGATGGGACGACACGCCAGCAGTGCCAGATTAACTAAGTAGCATATGCTACAGGCCCCGCATTTTCAAGGGCCCCGCACTAAATGCTTGCAAGCTATCAATTCCGATTCAATGATTCTACACTTGTTCTTTTACTATAGTACTATACTGCCTTCAATGATTGGGTGTTTATGGTTAGTGATTTTAGCAAATTATTATCTTTAATTGGGGTTATTATTTTAACAAAGTAATTAATGGGAGTGTGGTATCTATGTGATACATATACAACGTATAAATATGAAGGTATTTGAAACTGAAGTCAATGCCACTGCACAAGAATGAGAATGAAGTAATACTACTACTGAAATATCAAACATATTTGTTGTATTATCTGGCAAATGAATAAAAAACTGAATTATTTTACTATGCAAGTAAAAAAATTCATGTGTTCTAATATTTATGTGTATTTAAAAAAATGTTGGGCCCCTTTTAAAACCAGATATTATAATTAGACACCCGCATGAATGATACAATTGTTGTGTTATG
>VCCN01003439.1:2378126-2390011 GCA_006491835.1 Architeuthis dux | reverse complement strand
CCAATGGAGCTACAGAGCTGAAAATTTAAACATTTACTCCTGTCTAGAAAAAATTTCTTTTTTGTTTTTTTCAAAATTCCCCCTTTAAGTTTTCAATTGAGGGTTCAATTTGAAGTGTAAGTTCATGCTAAATTGGTCCCTTAGTTTGTGTCTGGCAGCATTCACACTTGTTTTTCGAAAATTCAGATTTTTTAGAGATCACAGCACAACAAAAAGCGAGAGAAGTAATTTATTTATTGATCACACCTTTTTCACATTTTTTAATTGATCACCCCCAACACGGCATGCTGACAAGAGATGTTTGTCATATGACAGTTACTATCGAGTGACTAACCAGACCAGTTTGAATTTGTTTTTTTGCATATAAGAGCAAGAACTGCAGTGACGTGTCAATGTTTACTAATATTCAAGTGAAAATTACTGTACATGTAGTCTGTGTCTGGAGTGGCATAGTGGTTAGCCGAGTTCAATTCTGGTTGAGGCTGTTTTACATTCACTTTGCACTAATGCCCTTGGGAAAAGCATGAATCCATCTCTTCTCCCCCCCCCAGCTATGGGTAAAATAATGTGACAGACTGGGCTCTCTAGCCTTGGGAAGGCAACCAGTCTAGGAGAAGGACAACTCTTATTCCCAACCAGGGAGTAGAGCTTCTGGCAGATCCTACAGCCAAGCTGATGCCAAACGTATTGTGCTCTGTTTCCTTAGGCCGAGAGGGGGCTTCTGTTGACTGGGCATCCCAGGATCTCCATATGCTTTCGCCAGGCTTGTGCCCTGGAGGTGTCGCTTCAGTGTCATTCCATTGTCTATCGAGAGAGAAGGAGGCCTTCTAGTCTGTATCTCATACGGTTGGTGAATAACAAAGAAAAACAGTACAAGCCTGGCTTCTGCAGGGTCAAACGCCACTCCAACTGAAGATGATTACTGCAACTTTTGTATTGTATATATAATAAAAATAAATTTGTAAATACATAAGATTTGTCAGTTTGGCTCAATTGGTAAGAGAGCCACCTAGCAATCACTTGGTGATGATTTCAAATCACGGTAGGGAAATGTTAATTTTATACATCTGTTTGGTTTAACGTGACGAGATGGACAAACAGTGAATAGTTTACTCCCCTAAATTTGGTGAGGATTGTTCTTGTTGTTCAAAGTCAACTCCAACTTGGACTAGAGTTTGACAAAAGAACAGGGGGGGGGGGGGGGGTGAAAAATATGAGTGAGTAGGAAAGACAAAGCATATTTAGTGCTAAAAGTGGTTTGACTAGAGACACAATACGACTCTTCTTGTTATTGTTGCAATTCATGAACCCACTGAATCTTAAAATACCCAACAATTCAAAATCAAATTGAACCTTTTAAATCAATCCTTCATCTCCCCCCACCCCCGATCTCTCTTTGGGCCATATTGTTATTGTTTTTATACTACTAGTATTAGTGACAGCAACTTTATTAGTAACAATCAACCAAAACTGTCAACATAGGTTTCTTCAGTTTTTAAGCAGGTCTGGATGGTTATGTATGTGTCATGTGTAGAGGCCACACCAATGGAGATAGAGGTCTGAAAATTCCCCCACAAAATAGGTTTTTAGTGAGGGGTTCAATTTACAAAGTAAGTTTATGCTAAATTGGTCCCTTAGTGTCCGGCAGTGTTGACGTTTGTTTTTTGAAAATTTGAAAATTGAAAAGCCGAGAGAAGTGACTTATTCATTGATCACCTCTAATTCACACCCAACACAGCATGCTGCCAAAAGATGTTGGTTACATGACAGTTTCTATTGAGTGACTAACCAAACCTGTTAATAACTGCTACTCACAACACTGGTTTATTGCAGGGTTTAGGTTATTCAGGTGGTCTGATATCTATAGGTATCTATGTATCCAGACTTCGTCCAGCCCTAACCGTTCATAGTAGAAACTTGAAATTGTGCTCACACACTGCCTTCAATGAGTAGGGAAAATTTTTTTTAAAATTAATAGGTTTTTAGAGGTTCAATATATCATGTAAGTTTATGCTAAATTGGTCACTAGACTGTGCCCACTTGTTTTTTTTGAAAATTCAGAGCTTTTTTAGTGATCACAGCCCAACAAAAGGTGAGAGAAGTAACATTCATTGATCACCCCTTTTTCAAACTTTTTAATTGATCACACCCAACACAGTGGTGATTCATAATTTCCCTTGGAATGCTAGTTTTATATATTTTTCGTTTTTATATATATTTTTGTAACCTCAAAGAGAATAATAAAATGTTTATAACAATGCTACAGCCCGTGGGGCCAGATCCAGTTTGTGACTGGACACTCACCAGCCCACACGCAAATATTGGGATACTATATTTTTTATGTTTTAAAGATTAATTGTCTTTTTTCAATAGATGCCTTGATTGAAATAACTTTCAACTAAATTGAGTTCTTTGATTACTAATTAGCTTGGTTAAGCACAAATGATTTTCTGGCATTTTCTAGCATGCGTTATTCATTAATTTGTGGCAAAATATAACTAGATTTACTTAAATGGATAATTCCCGTATTTCAAGCTTTTTTATGGCATTTATCTCATTAATATGTGACCTGGTCCACAGAGGCAAAACGTTTGGTTTAAAAAGATCTCTCTATTATAGTGAATGAACTAAACATCAACCAAAAGATATTGTATACTAAAAACCACTCAGAGAGTGTATACCTCTGCAAACACCATTGTCACTAAAAACTGAATGAAAATCAGTTCACAAAGAGTTATGATACAGGGAAGGTAACTGTAGAAAATTACCGGATCTTCCCAAAAATTTAATCCATTTTTCCATGGCTCATTTCCATAGAATGTCATAAAAATACATTGAGAACTTTTGGAGATATTGTGTGGTGTGGAAATATAGCTACATTGAGAGGGGGAGGAAATAAATTCCTTGATCCACCCCAAAATTTAATCACTTCTTCCTTGGCCCATTGTCAATGACTACCCGTCCATAATATTCATTTGAAATTGATAAAGAACTTTTGGAGATATTGTGTGGACAGACTGACAGAGGGACACAATGAATACATATGAGGGGCCATCAAAAAGATTTGGATTTTTCAAAAAATTAATATGTTAAAACATGCTCCTGGGTCCCATTAGCAACCCAGAAACTTTGGTGGCCATAGCTCTAGCACTCCTTGAGTTATTTGATGGCAGACAGACAGACAAAAAAGACATTTGATGAATTATAGTAATCTTGAACCGACCCTCAACTGGCCTTGAAACACATGTACCACTCAAAACTTGTTTGAACCAAAAAATGTTTGAACCAAAAGCCTGATGAAGCATTTTGAGGGTCTTGGTAGCAGATTTGCCTAACTTCACCCAAACTTTGAGGCAGATCGTAGAGATGTTCTTACACAATGTCACAAAATCTTGCATAATACAAGAACACGAGTAGATAGCACAGAGCCTATTGGCAGACTGACTCAGTAGGCTGGGTAACAATGAGCGTCAGCTGCACACACATTTCCGTTGAATGGTACAATTACAGCACGTGGAGAATGGCCACTTTCCAATACCACCTCATATGCAACTTTGTTGTCATAGGTTAAAAAAAAAAAAAAGAAGGAACATACACTCTTGAATAATTCAATGATAAAAGAGATTTATTAACTTTATATATTGATTTAGTTTATGGCATGAAAATGATGCTAAAATATAAATCACTGTCTGCCAAAGAATGCAGACAATGAATTGTGAGCCAATGTAACAATTATTACTATGCATCTCACAACAAGAGAACAAGTGATTCCCCAAATGGATCTCTTGTTCTTTGTGTAAGGCACTTTTTATGGTTAGTGAGCAAAAGTTTACAAATTTGTCCTGAACATTTAAATATGTGGACTGAAAAATGTTCATGTAGTATTCACCAAGGTTTTTATTTTGTAGCAACTCACGAAAGAGTCTTCTGTACAGATGGCAGGCACTGAAAGTAGAAAAGAAATTATGTTAGATTAAGAATTTCAGAGTTGAAAATTGTGCTGGAAATATGAAGATAGAACAAATAGAAA
Source organism: Architeuthis dux (assembly GCA_006491835.1). Lineage (NCBI taxonomy): Eukaryota > Metazoa > Mollusca > Cephalopoda > Oegopsida > Architeuthidae > Architeuthis > Architeuthis dux. The sequence goes on along the minus strand of VCCN01003439.1, from coordinate 2,385,981 downwards.
ACAAGATAATAAGAAATCATTTTTACATTAGTTGTCAAAAGGTTAGACAAGTATCAAGTATGAAATACTGCAGATTTGTGAACATAATACAGTACTGGACCATTTATCTGGCAAGCTTGGGACCAGAGGGGACCCGGATTTTCCAGATTTCTGTACCAAGGCTTAATATATAGCATCACCCTACAGCATTGAAACTGACAAAAATATTTTTTCGTAGTGGTGTACTCATCTTTGGATGGCAACAGAGTTTCAATGCTGTACAGTTTGGTCATAAATAATACATAGAATCATACAGATTTATTCTACCTTCCTTCCTTCTTCTATAGAATCCTAAGGGATTTATTCTACCTTCCTTATTCCATAGCATTCTTACAGATTTATTCTACCTTCATTCTTCCATAGAATTCTTACAGATTTATTCTACTTCCTTCTCTCATAGAATTCTTACAACTGTAATAAGATGAAAGTAAAAACTAGTCAAATTTAATTAAAATAATTACAATTACTTCATCCAATAATAATGATAAAGATTGAATTATTTACTTCTTTCTGAGATTATCTTAGAAAGCAATTAAGAGATGCCTACTTGCTGGTCTTGGATATGATTAATCATTAATCTATATTATAATGATCCAATTTCTCTAGGTTTGTGTGTTTGTTACCATATCACAGCAAAAACGGCAAATCGTAACATAACTTTTCTAGCACAAGACCGCTAAAATGCTTTAATTTGGAGAAGGAAACAATTTCCAATCGGGCCACTGATTCCAGACTAATCTTTAATTAAATATCTTAAGGTCAACAATACGGAGAAACAGGTCTGGTTAGTCACTCAATAGAAACCGTCACATGACCAACTTCTTTTGGCAGCATGCCCTGTTGGGGGTGATCAATTAAAAATTTGGAAAAGGGGGTGATCAAGTGATAAGTTACTTCTCTCGCGAGTGATCAATAAAAGTGTATGAATTTTCAAAAAACAAGCATGAATGCCACTGGACACAAACTAATGATTAATTTAGCATAAAAATACATTGTAAATTGAACCCCCCCCCCCCTAAAAACCTATTATGGGGTGGAATTTTTTTTAAAAGAAAGTTTTTTCTAGACATAATAAGGAGTAAATGTATAAATTTTCAGCCCTCTAGCTCCATTGGTGCGGCCTGTACGCGTCATACATACATAGCCAAGCAGCTGGACCAACTTGAAAACTGAAGAAACCTATGTTGACAGTTTTGGTTGACAGTTTCTAATATAAGATTTCAATATAAGGTAAATGAGTTTTAATTAAAAACTTCATTTTAACAATGCATAAAAACATTGGTTTCACATCGAGGCAGATTGTTTTTTAGTTAAAAGCTTTCGAATTTAATAATAGCAATTCCGATTTTCTGTCACTTTAATACAGGTGTCCCCCATTATAATGCAGGTATTGGGGTCCAAGAAAGTCAAACACCAAGCCATAAGAAAATGTAGCCATTTTGGAGCTAGATCTAGCTATTTGGGAGGTAGATCTAGCTATTTTTGAGCTAGATTAATATTTTAGGGTCCACCATCCACCCTTGTTATAACACGAACCATGCCATAACAATGGGGACCTGTAATGAGGAATTCCAATTTCTGTCACCTTTCAACAGAAGATAGGAAGTGACTTAGCATCGAGGGGAGGACGCTAAGGGCAGCCTTTAAGCAAGGATTATTTATTCAATGTAAACCTTGACTCAATGTTATTAGCAAAATTACATTTTTTGCACAAACTCATATCAAGTTCTTTCAAGACCAAAAGGGAAGAAACAAACAACTGAATTCAAAATATAATGACGCTACAACTTAATTCAAAAGTTATTGAATTACAGAAGTATTGTTAAAAAAGTTTCCAGTACACAAAACTGATTAAATGCAGATGTAAGTGTCTGTATTTGTAATTCCTTCGCAAGACCCTTTCTTTAAAAGAGTATATGATAAAATAAAACAATCCACCAAAGATTGTAGGACAGTTTTGATAACAATGGATTTCTACCTTCATTCTTACATAGAATTTTTACAGATTTATTCTACCTTTCTTTTTCCATAGAATTCTAAAGAGATTTATTCTACCTTTCTTCTTCCATAAAATTCTTACAGATTTATTCTACCTCTCTTCTTCCATAGAATTCTTACAGATTTATTCTACCTTCCTTCTTACATAGAATTCTTACAGATTTATTCTACCTTCCTTCTTCCATAGAATTCTAAGGAGATTTATTCTACCTATCTTTTTCCATAGAATTCTTACAGATTTATTCTACCTTTCTTCTTCCATAAAATTCTTACAGATTTATTCTACCTTTCTTCTTCCATAAAATTCTTACAGATTTATTCTACCTTCCTTCTTCTATAGAATTCTTACAGATTTATTCTACCTTCCTTCTTCCATAGAATTCTTACAGATTTATTCTACCTTTCTTCTTCCATAGTGGAGATATTGTCCTCACCTGTAATGACAAGCCTTTTGCAAAATGGAGACAACCTGTTATGAGTTACACAATTCTCATAATTATTACATCACACTACTTTTATAACTTCCATTTCTTATTACAGTAATGTACTCCTTTGTCTTATATGCATTTTGAATAAAATTGCTTGCCATTACTGGAGGCAGATCCAGTCTGTTGAGCTGACCGTCTTCCAAAATGTTGGGTGGGGGGGGTCTTCTAGGTAGGGGGGGGACTGGTCCAGAAGACTTTGGAAATTAGGTATCCATGATTGGCTAAAATTGCGTTTCAGGGCATATCACTTACTGAAATTAAGATAAATAAAAATTCTCAGACAAATTCTGAGAGTCTTGAAGGTTATCATGTGTTGAGATGAAAAGATTTAAAACTTATGTAATTTGAAGTTCAACTTTTTTGAATTGAAGTTCAACATTTAATTTGAAGTTCAACTTTTTAAAATTGAAGCTAAAAAGGTGTAGTTCTATTATTCTGTTCTGTTCCTTATAAATACATCATCTACACTGTATGTAGATGGATACACCCATATATAAATCATATGTATTTAGCAGTGACTACAAAAATACTTAATGATTTGAAATGGGACTGACATTATTATCAGCTCTGCACAGGCCTGCCATGACAATTTCCAGTTCTTTGGTTCCCTCCAAGGATCTTTATCCTATTCCATCATTCACAATTGTCTCCTCTATTTCTGGGATATCATTTAGAAACTGTCAACCAAAACTGTCACAAAAATTGTCAACATAGATTTCTTCAGTTTTCAAGAGGGTCTGGCTGTTTACCTATGTATGTGTTGCACAGGCCGCACCAATAGAGCTAGAGTCCTGAAAATTAAAACCATTTACTCCTTATTATGTCTAATTTTTGGAAAATTCCCCCAAAATAGGTTTTTAGTGGGGTGTTCAAATGTACAATGTAAGTTTATGCTAAATTGGTCCCTTAGTTTGTGTCCTGCAGCATTCACCCTTGTTTTTTTAAAATTCAGACTTTTTAGTGATCCAACAAAAGGCAAGTGAAGTAACTTATTCATTGATCACCCCTTTTTCCAATTGATCACCCTCAATACGTCATGCTGCCAAATGACGTTGGTCATGTGACGGTTTCTATTGAGTGACTGTCTCATTGTTTCCTAAAATAAATCCTTGGTGAGTCTCCCATCATGTGACAAGACCATACATCTTACTTCCTGCTATCATGTAACTCTATCCTTTCCATACATCCCACGTGTTATCCATCAATTGATACTATGCTACTATCATTACTTACCTTCTGCAGTTTTGGTTTGTAACATTTATTTCCATTATTTTTTTAAAAAGCTACTAGGGCGATTTCACTGACCAGTTGCATAGATGACTGTTTATCATGCATGTGAAACACATTTTACAATTTTCAGTGTCCATCCAGTGGTTCCCAAGCTTTTCAAGTCATTCCCCACGTTTATCAATAAGATTACTAGTATTCCCTGCCTTCCATTTATTAAGTTGCAACAAAGAATAAGTTCAAATAATAACTTTATTTTATGTATAATTAGACAGCTTTATACTAAGAATTAGTATTTTATAATTATACAGCTGCTGCTGCTGTGTATTTGTTACTCAAAGAAAGCAAGCGAAAATAATTAGAACACATCATTTGAAATTATAACTTATTACAAAAAAAATAAGAATTCTGCTATCATAACTGATATACACATCAATGCGATCTCTGTTCTTGTTGTTTTGCTACTAGTTCTTTGATTTGTGGGTCTATTTGTGAGAGAACACATCTTAAATCATTCTTAACTTGGAGCTTATTTATAGCCTTCAGCTTTATAGGTAGAAGTGCAGAAAACCCTATCACTAGACTGGACTTTTATTGTTTACCTAATAGCCTTATTCCCCTTTGGACTACCAAATTTGAATATTGGGAATCTAAGCTAATACTTAGTAGGAATAGAATGCTAACTGAAACTCTGACATCCAGCTTTCGAGATCTTACATTTCTTTCCTTAGGTGATGTAGTGTAACAAGCTTTATCTGAATATTTTTGGTCTCCAGTCCAATGGAATTTCATTTGATGTTGGAGATTTTAGAAGTAAGTGAATGGTTTATGAAAGGTCTGACCACAAAGTAGCCAGCCATTTTAAATATCTTGAGAACCAATTTGCGCAGCCTTGATATAACTTGGCAACTAATCAGAACGAACCTTACTGCACATGCATGAACAGACACTCTCCTGTGGGGTTACCTAGTCGTCGGTGAGTAAGCTTGACCGTCGCATTCACAATGACTGAGCCTGACTATTCTTCATGACTTGTGCAGGGTTTTTCTTAGCAAAACATTGCATCACCCAGGTCTGTTAGCCACACCCCTACAGTCCAGATTTGGCTCCTGCAACTTCTAGCATGTCCCAAAGAGATTTCAGGCCATGGCCAAGATTAAGGAGAATGCAACAAGGCAACTGATGGCAATCCCAAAAGAGACTGTTTTGAAAAGTGGAAGGTACACTTAGATAAGTGTGTGAGATCCTAAGGGGAGTACTTTGAAGAGAACTAAGGCACCATTGCCCTAGGTAGGCTATCATCAACCAGTCAAACATTTTGGGATGGATCCAAGGATTTTCTTTTCAATTAAGAGGGAAAGAATTCCAGGATCTGTCCAAAAATTTAATAAAATAAATAAATAAAAAAAAATGTCATCTATTCTTCCTTAGTCCATGGCCAACCATTCGACAAAATGTCATTGAAATTCATTGAGAACTTTTGGAGATATTGTTGGGACAAAAGTGATCTTAGACAAACCTGATATTTGCTAAAGTGATGTAGACAAAAGTGCTGTACTCTGGCATGAACATCTACACATGCATATAACTTCCATATTAAGGATATGCAACAAAAGAATCAGAAATGTTCCCCATATAGAGTTTTCTTAACTCTTAGATTCATAGATCGTTTGTGGAATTCCTCAATGAATAGGATTTTAAAAAATGGATCTCTTTTGTGAATTGAAGAAAAATTTTTTTAAATTACCAAAAAGTACAAGGGAGATAACTTTAATCAGAAGTTAATCCCCTTGAATAACTTTTTGAATTTGCTAGAATGAATTTAAGAGTTAAAAATGTGGGTAGTGATATTTCCAACTCTACTAAAGTTGAATGTTATCTATGAACAGTTTTTTACAGCAGAAGAAAAAGAAGAATGAATGGATAATGTACACAATACTATTATATCTTATCACTGGCCAATATTAAAGAGAGAATCTTTCAAGTTTCTCATTGGGTCTTTAGTACTTCATGTCACTGTCTACTTGTTATCTGGAGTAATTTATGAATCACTCCAGATAAGAGTATCTACTTGTTTTCTTCTTCCACCCTTTAGCCCTGACTTCCTGGCCAGTCTTATTGAACAGGTCAGGGTTTTGTTATGCACCTAGCATCAGTACAGACCCAAGTTCTACTCTCTAATCTCCTATATTTTTTCTCAGAATGAACAAGATTAGGTCAAGCCTGCCATAAAAAGATATACCAAATCCAAGGAATTTCTTTGTATATTCTGAACATGTTGTCTTTCTCCCTAAAACCTACTTCAGCTGCCAAATACTTGCAAATATAGTTCAGTGGTAATAGCATAGGATAAGTTTAAGGTTTTGTATTCTGTCTGCTCTCATCCCCAATACTAATAAAAAGAAAACTTCAGCATCAAAACAGAGCAGATTGTTCTTTTCACATTTGATGTGGCATTGAAAATTAGATGAATTGAGGAGACTGAACTGATTGAGGAAAATTCAAATTTAAAAACAAAAGGGACAGATATATTATTAAAAAAACAATTCATCTTGTCCCACTAACAATTCTTTTTTATTATTCATTATTATTAATTTTGACTACTATTTTCCTCCATCTTAATTAGAAACCGTCAACCAAAACTGTCAAAATAGGTTTCTTCAGTTTTTAAGTCGATCCGGCTGGCTGTGTATGTATCATGCATACAGGCCACACCAATGGAGCTAGAGGGCTGAAAATTTCAACATTTGCTCCTTATTATATGTAGAAAAACTTTTTTTTTAAATTGCCCCCCATAATAGGTTTTTAGTTACAATGTAAGTTTATGCTAAATTGATCCCTAGCTTGTGCCCGCATGTTTTTTGAAAATTTGTCACCCCTTTTTTCACCACCAACACGACATGCTGCCAAAAGATGTTGGTAACATGATGGTTTCTATTGAGTGACTAAGTAGACCTGTTTTTAGTTGCTTTTTATCACAACTTAACTCAGGCGTCGATCTACAGCAGTGAGTAAACAGTGCAGATTGGGAATAAAGAATCAGCTCTTGGTGAGATTCAAACTCATGTCTTTTTTGTCTAGGGAAGCCTGGTAAACACCCAGCTGCTCTGAGCTATGAGAACTCTACAGTTTGGCAAAAGATCAAATCTAACACTTAAACCCACTCACCATTCCTCAATCTCTCTGGTGCCATGTTTGTTTTTGTTTCTGTACAAGTAGTATCACAACTTAACTCAGGATGTTGACCTACAGCTGTTAGTTAGTAAACAGCCATAGGTTGACGGAGTTGTGATAAAAAGCAACTAGAAATTAAGATGAAGATGAATAGTAGTCAAAATTAATAATAATGGTTTACAATATTTTATCTAATAAAAATAAAAATAATGAAAGGTAATCTTTTTTTTGTTATTTTTAATTAATTAAAGGCTATTATAAAAAGTTAATGTTTAAAGAAAAAATTCTTTCCTTCTCATCAGTTTATCTTGTGCTTGTAAAACCACAGACAACTACAGGAACTACATATAAAAAATCTACTCAAATAATGAACAGTGTGATTGTCTTGGTTCACTGGTCATAACACTAGACTCTTCCACTGGGGAGGTGGGGTTAAAATTTTACTGAAAAGAATACTTCCTGCCCACCTTTTCAAAATATGCCCTATTACCGGTAAACAAATTTAGTTTTTTTTTTCTAAAATAAAAAACCCAGACCAACTACACTGAAGCTGACAATTAACTGCTGTCAAAAAAAACCTATTTCAAGCATAAAAACAATATTTCACTCCAAATATATCTGTGATTAATGAGCAGATCATATGAAAAGAAAAAAAGATCACAACGTATAAGCTAATATTGCTGGCCATTGTTAGTGGGTTCAATCCTCATTGAAACTCCCAGTTAGCTGGTCTGATACAAATTCATGCTAAGTCACTATACTTATATAATGAACAGTGTGATTTTCTTGGTTTACTCTCTGTAACACTTGACTCTCTCACTCATGGGTAAACAATGTTCTGCTAAAAGTACCTCCTTCCCACCATTTTAAACTCGGGACTCTTCAAATGAAACAAATTTGCCATTATTTTTTCTTAGAAAATAGTTTCA
>VCCN01003439.1:2325872-2337488 GCA_006491835.1 Architeuthis dux | reverse complement strand
ATTTTTGTGTTACTAACATATTTCGGCCTAAGGCCATCATCAAAGTGGAAAAGTAGGTGAGTCTATATAAATATATATATATTATTTTTGTGCATAACACTTTTCCATGGGCACACAGATAGTACACTCTGATCCTAGGTAGAAGTACTGCTTGGGAGCGACAATTTGATCCTAGGCAGAGCACAAAGATACTCCGATACTAAGCAGAAGTGCCGATCCATACATGAATAATAATCCCATCATTTTTGACACTGTACTAATATTAGTATCATCTTGCTCTTATTTAAATATAAAAAAGTAAAATAATTTTAAAATACGGGACTCATTTTATAAGAGCAACAAGTATATTGAAGTCTCACTTCCATACAACAGACTGAGTAACAGTCCAGTTTACCATACAGTTACATTGTAAATAGAACCCCCCCACTTGTAAAACATTAAAAAACATTTTTTCTAAGAACTAACAACTTCTAGGAAGATTGTTAGGGTCTAATGGATTAAAAGCACAAAAGATTACTGGCAAATAAAATTGTTTCTATTTTTTTTCTACTTTGTTAACTGATGTAGATCTTTACTTATTTTTTTAATCTAAAGACTAGCATGGCGAATAAAACAAAAAGCTGACCTCTGACAAGAGAGCTAAAATAAAAACCTATTTAACAAAACCATCTAACAACAGTTGGTGCCAGGGTTACTGAAAAGCCATGAAACAAAAGTTCAAGGTTAGTAAATCTCAAAACAAACCAAAGAGAAAGCCATCTGATTAGAAGACAAGGGTTACAAGATAGAACATATACTGTTTATTATATTTACAAACAAAAGAAATATTCATATGCCAGTGTTCAGTGTTTGCCTTTTGCTAAGAAGAACTGTTTAGTGTCTACTTGTTCCATGGCTCAGACAGCAAGTTATGTAGCGTACTATTCAATTCTACTGATGGGTAGGTGAGGGACAGTAAAATCTAAAAAGCATGCAGACAGCACATCCCTCTGCCAATGCCATACACTAACTAAAAACTGAATGAAGATCAGTTCATATATAGCTACGATGCAGGGGAGGTAACTTCATTCTCGATTTTCCATTATTCTTGGACTATTGTCTTAATATATGAAAATTATATCTCAACTGAAAACAAATTCCAGGATCTAGCCCAAAATTTAAGCTATTTTTCCTTAGTTCATGGCCTGTCCTTCCACAAAATGTCATTGAAATTCATTGAGAACTTTTGGAGGTATTGTGTGGACAGAAAGACGAACAGACAAACATCAATATCGGTCATGTAGCAGAATAATTTATGTATTCACTCTAGTCTGTCTGTCCATCAGACTGTCTGTCTACACAATATCTCCAAAGTTTACCAATGAATTTCAATGACATCATGTAGAAGAGTGGGCTATGGGCTAAAGAAGAATTGATTAAATTTTAGGACAAATCAAGGAATTCTTTACAGTCACCTCCCCTACATCGTAGCTATATGTCGACACAATATCTCCAAAAGTTCTCAATGAATTTCAATAGAATTTTCTGGAAGAGTAAGCCATGATATAAAGAAAAATTGGTTTAATTTGGGGGCAGATCCAATAATTTTTTTTCAATTGAGAGATATTTTATTCCATTTTTTTTTCATACATTTATGTATTTACTCATGCTTGTTCACACAATATCTCCAAAAGTTCTCAATGAATTTCAATAACATTTTATGGGAATCACGGCTAAGGAAGAAGTGATTAAATTTTAGGGCAGACCAGGATTTCTTTTCACAGTTACCTCCCCTACAATGTAGCTATATATGAACTGATTTTCATTCAATTTTTAGTAACAGTGGCATTAGCAGTGGTATGATTATCTTTTATTGATTTTTTGACATCCTGAACCCAAAACAATGAAGAGCATTTTGCCAACATAGTCAGAGACAACCCGTAGAAAAGAAAAAAACATTTTATACTTAATGAAATGGTGAAAGCCTACTTATGTTCAGTGGCATCCGGGAGTCTCATAAGACCATGGATCCACACCCAGAAAGTCTTGCTTTTCAGTCTTTCAGTCCTCATACCAACGTTGTCCAAAAGAAGGGCAAGGCAACAGCTTGTCTTTGCAGAAGTTGCTAGAACAAGCCTGAAGACAATGTCAGACTGCCTTAGAGACTCCAGCTCTTGGTTTTGAAAATTCATTGTTATCCTTCTCCTAGACTGATTGCCTCCCAAGACTAAAGAGCCTAGTCTTCCCCGCTATTTTACCCATAGCTGGAAGGGAGAAGAGAAGGATTCATGCCTTTCCTAATGGCATTAGTGTAAAGTGAACATAAATAGCCCTTGCCAGAGTTTGAACTTGGCTCACTAATCCCATTTTCAAATCTGTTAACCATCACGTCACTCGCACCTCTGTACTTCTGTAAAATAAGGTTTGATTCCAATTGCTAGACTACAAAAGTTTAGAGAAACATTGACTTTAAACCAGAACAAAGGGCCTTTCACCGTGACAGTCCATCTCATACTTGTAAAATCTGTAATAGCCCCAGAATATGTATAACTCAGATATGAAAGAGCATTGGCACCACCACAATAAGCACCAACTGTCTATTGTCTGCAGAAATATCTAAAAATGAAATTGTAGACAAATGATAAACAGAATCCACTCAAATTATAAGGGTGTGTTCCGTTAAAAAAGACTTTGCTGCTAAAAGGTTAGACCAGTTTCAAAACTGCTTTCTTTCAAAAAAAGGTTATCTTATCAACTAACAATAGTAAATGAAAGGCTCTGAAAATGAATAATGAGAAATTGGCTTCTTCTTTTGGGGGGTGGGGGGATGCAGACAGAACCCTAACCCAAGATTACAGGTGGTTGTTTTAAAAGTGCAGCCACTCAAACCTTTCAGTTCATTGCTCTGTATATAAGCCTGCAAATCTCAGAACTGTTATATGTAAACAGGTCTGGTTAGACACTCAATAGAAACCATCACATGACCAACGCCTTTTGGCAGCATGCTGTCTTGGGGTGATCAATTACAAAATTCGAAAAGGGGGTGATCAATGAATAAGTAACTTCTCTTGCCTTTTGTTGGATCACTAAAAAGCCCAAATTTTCAAAAAACAAGCAGTTGTACACTAACTAAGTTTAGCTTAAGCTTACATTGTAAATTGAATCCTCCATTAAAATCCTATTTCAGGGAGGGGTGAAAAACAAAAAACAATGTTTTTTCTAGACAGTAGTAAATGTTGAAATTTTCAGCCCTCTAGCACCAATGGTGTGGCTTGTATGCACAACAGATAGCCAGCCAGCCAGCCAGCCAGCCTGACCCACTTAAAAACTGAAGAAACCTATGTTGACAGTTTGGCGACAGAATTTGTTGATGGTTTCTAACATGTAAGATTTTATAAAAATGCAAATATGATGGGGATCCTTCTGAACAGTCTTATAATACACCTTAATAATCATATATATGTATAAGAGCCCTATCTGTCACTTATAGTATCAATAGCAGCCATCCACTCTCCCTTCTCACCTTCTAATTAAACTACCTTTTCTCTCCCTCTCCCTTTCTACTGTGTCAAACTTATAGCATCAGTAGAAGCCATCAGACGCGTCTGTTGTTGTACACTCATGATAAACATCAGCAACAGATCATGGACTAGTATTTATAATAGGTCGTCTGAAATTTCAGTAGATGCTTAATGAATACAGTTATCCCTTGCTATTCGCAGGTTTTCTGTTCTCAGTTTCGATAATTCACGGTTCAGTCTTGAATAATTTAATGGGAATATTTTGGGGAGTTTTGCAGAGTAGCACAAAAAAACGCATCATAGAAAATATGCTGTACAGTATAAAGAAAATGTAAAAAGTTTAGGAAATCATAAATTCATATATTTATAATATAAGAACTACCGACAAAAACTCACGTGTCGATAAAAACATCTGGAACTTGCAATCTATTCATTTTATCATAATAATCTTTGTGTTACTATTAAGAAGATGGCAAACCTTTTTAGCACGGTGTGTTGAAATTTTAATTTTTGTAATAATTGTGTTATCTGAATGTCACTTACATGTATGCATGTATTTTAGTTTTAGGTAAATGCTTATAGATAAGCGGCCTATTTTTCTAATATATTTATAAAACTAGGATAATAAAATGAAATTAGAAAAGGTTTTTTTTCAAAGTCCATCGTGTCTCACATAAAAACCTGGTTTGCCATCACTTATAGATAAGCAGCCTATTTTTCTGATATATTTATAAAACAAGGAATTTATTAAAATATAACTTGAAATTTCAAAATATACTCATAAAATTAGGATAATAAAATGAAATTTGCATGTCACCTAGAAACGTGCGGCATGTCACTGCAGACACGCGTGTCACAGATTCGCCATCACTGTCCTAGCTACAAGTAGTCCTATTTTGCAGCACTGAGTCAGACCCTCTGAAGCAGCTGATATCTTTCTTTTCTAGTGAGAAAATCTTAATTGTTTTTAAATCTATATTTCCCACAGCTCAAATTGCCATGAAGAATATTTTCCCAAACTCTCAATTTCTCAGGGTCTGCATTTCACCAAGGCTCCAGTTGGCAAAGCTCGACATTCCTTGGTCCTCTTTTATTTTCTTCCAATATTCTCTATCCCCCAAATTTCAACCGACCCTCATCCCTAAGATCTACATTTCCTTCATTGGCATGTCAAGACAAGCACTGCACATAAAACTTCCCTGGGTACTATATAGATAGAAGAGAGTGAGAAAGAGAGAGAGGGAGGGGGAGGGAGAGAGCATATTGGTGCATGTGTGGGTGTAAACTCAGAAGTACACTTATATCAAGAAGCTAGTGTTTCTATGTTAGAAAGAAGATATGAGAGCATAGTTTCCTCTAAGCTGTGTGTGTTCACACACATTTTGCAACCAGTGCACAAAGGAAATTAATGTACACACAAAAGATTAGTTAACCATAATAATGTTGTAATTAATAATTATACTTATAATTGATAATATTGTTATAATTATACTAAATTAAAATGATTTCTTAGCTAATTGTTCTTGCTAATTGGTTAGTCGATTTTCAAATACCACATTTTTACGCACATAAAAATTAAAAAATACTCATTGATGTTTTATTTAATGGAACAACAAACTGATGGAAGTAGTTCAAAGTATAAAACCTTAACTAATATTAATATAAATCTAAACTAAATGCATTACTTTGTAGAATCCAATCATACTTGTATTATATTAAAACATTCCAATACAGTTTTATTAGCCATGAGAGATAAAACATTTTAGAACATTTTATTTTAGTGTGAAAAAAAATATATGTATGTATATACAAGCACACATCATAACAATCATATTTACACAATATCTAGGGCTTTAAACCTTAGTGGTGATGTAATAAACATCATAATTCTTCTTAAAATCATTTACATCTGTTGATAGCACTACATATTCCAGTAATCTATTCCAAAGTCCTACCACTCTATTGCTAAAAAAGAACTTTCTGATATTCAATCTACTTCTATTTGCTTCTATTGTATATGTGTGACATCTCAGTCCCTTGTACCCACTTCTAGTAAAAGAAATACATCAGGGTTTACTACTTCTAAACCATGCATAATCTTTAACATTTTTCCTAACACTTTTAGCCTATCCTCATAACACATACTTTTTAATTCCAGTACTAACTTAGTTGCTCATCTCTGAACTTTTTCTAATAGATTTTTATCTCTCTCCAAGTACGGTGACAAGGCCTGTGCACAGTACTTGAGGTGTGGACAGACATAAGTAAATCTTAACTAAATACATTACTTTGTAGAATCCAATCATACTTGTATTATATTAAAACATTCCAATACAGTTTTATTAGCCATGAAAGATAGGCTGTGTCAAACTGATCTTGAAATAGTTTCAAGTTTACATTTGCACCAGCATTCAGTGCACGCAAACTTTTGTCAGAGGAAAAGAATTTGCACAACATAAGATTTTTATGCACACTGACTACTAAAACTTGGAGGGAACATTGGATGAGAAGGAATAAAACAGGTCTGGTTAGACACGCAATAGAATCCGTCATGTGACCAATGTCGTTTGGCAGCATGTTGTGTTGGGAGTGATCAATTAAGACATTAAAAAATGGGCTGATCAATGAATAAGTTACTTCTCTGGCCTTTTATTGGATCACTAAAATGTCTGAATTTTATTTAAAAAAAGCATGAACACTTCCGGACACAACTTAAGGGACCAATTTAGCATAAACTTACATAGTAAATTGAACCTCCCACTAAAAACCTATTTTGGGGTGTAATTTTAAATAACCCAAAAAACATATTTTTCTAAACATAAAGAGTAAATGTTTAAATTTTCAGCTGGCTAGCACCATTGGTGAGGCCTGACACATACATAGATAGCAAGCCAGCCAGGTTCACTTAAAAACTGAAGAAACCTATGTTGACCTACAGTTGTGCTTGCCAACAGTCCACATAAATGAACCCTGAAAGGTAACTGTCGAAAGAAAGAAATTCCATGTGTGAAATATACCAAAAATCCCCTCCTTTTGACTACAAAAGGTCATAAATCTTTAGACTGATAACAGAAGGGGGGGGTCTCTCATCCAGTCCATTGTTATCTGGTATTTGATTTGTACGAAATATATTTTCTCTAAATATTATTTTAAGTATTCTGTTCAGTGTTAAAGCAACAGACCTGATTTTGAGTTATAAATGTAGACCCATTGTTTCAATTTTGAGGTTAACCAGAACTGCAACACCCAGAGATTTATTTTTGTCAAAAATAATACTCAAATGGTTCTTCCAGCAGATTGATCTTGTTGTTTGTGTTGTCAACACACCGTTTCGACCGATCCATTCTTCTGCCTTCTTCAGGTGTAAAATCCAAGTGTGATGGGGTAAACAGAAGTTTTATTTTTAAATATAGCGCAGGGCCTGTGTCTTTGTCGGGTTTAGGTCTGTTGAGAAGCGGATGCCACATCGGGTTGAACTCTGCACTTGTCTGGCCAATGCATTTAGTCAACACTTTGCTGTGAGCTGCTTCTTTGATTTTTCTCTGCTTCCAACCAGACCTGTTTGATTTATTTCCAATTGCTTATCTGCATGTCTATCATTCCAGTCTCGAGATCATTGTCTATCTCTCAATCTCTGAACTTGTCTCTTGGTCTATCACCTTCTTTGAGCAGTGGGTGTATGATATTTCTTTCTCTTCTTTCTGTTTCCTACCCATCCATTCTGTATGAGTTTCATCATAATTATTATTTTCATGAGTTCAGGCGCTGATTCAGGGAGAAACTTCCTGGTCAGGCAAATCACAATTAAAAATCTTTTTTAGATATCTAGATAAACAAATTTTTTAAATAAAAAACCTAAATAATCCCAAGTAATCATAAATTAACCACAAAAACAACATGAATTAACATGAATTAATATTTATATATTTTGATTCTATTTCATTTTAAATCACATCTAGTAAGTCATTTTCGTCTTTAAAAACAAAACAAGTCCAAAACGTCTGGTGTAGAAATATTTGTGGCTGAAATGTCCAGGACAAACCGTCCACAGATGAAATGTCCGTTTACCATATGCAACACGTACATAGCCAGCCAGATTGACCAACTTGAAAACTGAAGAAATCTATGTTGACAGTTTCTTATAGTAGTTATAATAGTTTACTGTTTGATTTTTTCAAAATTCCCCCCCAAAATAGGATTTTGGGGGGGTTCCATTTACAATGTAAGTTTATGCTAAATTGGTCCCTTAGTTTGTGTCTGACAGAGTTCACACTTGTTTTTTGAAAATTCAAACTGTTTTAGTGATCACAGCCTAACGAAAGGCAAGAGAAGTAATTTATTCATTGATCACCCCCAACACTGCATGCTATCAAAAAACATTGGTCATGTGACAGTTTCTATTGAGTGACTAACCAGACTTCTTTTTTATTTGTCTATGTAAAAAGAAATACATAAATAAAGATTAAATTCTACTATTTTCTCATAATAGAAAGCGGCACTTTTTGTTACTATTTAAGCAAATACTAAATAAGTAGATAAAAATACCTGAAATAATGACTAAAATACACCCAAAGACAATACTACCTCTGTCCCATAATAGTTGTTACATTTAGTGTATTAAATGCAAATGCAACAACTATTATAGGACAGAGTGTTTCACGAAGACTTATTCATGGGGAACTTATTTTGTTGCACCGTATTGAGTCGAGCAATTTGATTGGCTTACATATTATACGCATGTGAATAGCATTATTTCTTTTGTATAATTACACCGTTTAATAAAGCTCGGCAGACTGTTTCCAGTACAGCTTACGTGTGTCTTATGTCTTCTGTATTATATTTCCTGTCTACAACCGGTCTTCTAAAGAATCCATATTGAAACACAGAGGTAGTAATATTTAGAGTTAATCTTATGAATCATCACAATAAAACTTGGAAGACAACACCCATCATTGTGATAGAAAACAAAAACACACTTTGAGCCTGATTCCAACAATCATGGAGTACAATTTAATCTTGATGTAATATATCTTTATTTTTTCAATATCTTTGTAGTCTCAAATAATACAAGTGATCAGTGGTGTACCAAGATGGGGGCAGAGAGTGCAGCACGTCCTGGGTGACACCACAGAGCGGGTGACACCAATATGATTGTCTAAAAATTGTTCATATCATTTTGTGGTAATTCTAATGAAAGATCTGTCTGTCCACACGATATCCCCGAAAGTACTCAAAAGATTACAATGAAAGAAGTGATTATATTTTGGGGTGGATCCATGCACAATTATTTCCACTTTTCCAATTATTTCCACTAAGGTTCTCAATAAATTTCATTGAAATTTTGTGGACGGGTAGGCAATGGCCTATGAAAGATGTGATTAAATTCTGGGGCGGATCCATGCACAATTATTTCCACTGACAATGACGTTGCAAGATGTATGCACTCTCTGAGTGCTTTATAGTTTTATTGTATAGTTTTTAAAGATACTGAATAAAACATTTTCATGATACCCATACTTATTTTCTTCATATTATTTCACAAAGTCAGAACTGAAAAATTGAAAACTAAAGATGAATAGAATTGTTAGTAAATGTAGGCTTATGCCATCACATTCAATAATATGGGGGAATCATGATGAATAATGAATAATATTAGTACAAAAAGATCACCAAAATTCTAGATATCCTGGGAAGAGAGCAAGTTCTGTTATCATTTGTTCAGAGTAATTTCCTTGCCTTTGTTTTTCTCACAACGTTTCGGCTGTGTTGTATCAGTTGTATTCTGGTATGTGTGTCGAATCTTATTCGGGGCAAGCATGTGCCTCCCCTCTCATACACGTCACATCCAGTTTTTGCATCTCTGTGTTCTTGGGAATGTCTCCTCTTAACCTCTGTGCTGACCTTGTGACCTCCTGCTGAGTTTTGCATGTGTTCTCATCTCCCACTCCATCTTGATCAATGCTTCCCACAAGCTATTAATATCAATACTCAATCTGCTGATTGAGTTATCTGAGCATAGTACGTGGGAAGATTCCTTCAACCTTCTTAATCACCAACGCTTCTCTATTATTTTGACTTCATAAAGATCAGTGTTCCTCCCTCACCCTCCATGCATGGTTAGTTATTATATAATATAGCTTTTGTTATAATGGGATAAAAGTAATAAACATATTGATATGATAAATAGATTTTGGAATAGATTAGACATTGTTTTTTTTCTTTTAAATATAAGAATTTAGTAGAATACATGATATGTACTAGGGTATCTTAATCTATCTCTTCAGTGACACCCTTCTGATAAACAAACCCAAGTTATTTGATAAGAGAATTCTGTTTTCAATCTGTAACAACTGAAAAAATAAACAATCATTAAATTCCTAAATATATGTTTTGAAAAATTCAACATCGTTTTCCATTGGCCTTTTGCTGATCTCAAATGCTTACAACAGGCTTGGAAAAATAAACAAAAATGTTATTATCTATGAAGAAAAGTGTACGAGAATGCAATTAAAATATAATGCACATTATTCTGTCTTATCTATGAGGTTAATAACATTATATAACTCTGAGCCTTCTATATAAACATTGATATTTATACATGACTGAGCACTAAAGGAAAGGCTTTTTGTCTGAGTTTGTAATCAGAATATGACTCTTCTAGGAGGATGGAGATTTAGACTTTGCAGATTTCAGTCAAGTGCTCAACCAACTGAGTTATCTCAACGGAAAAAAATGCAAATTAATGGAAAAGAATTTATTTAGTGAAAGGCTTTTGTTTATTCTTGTCTGAATTTCTGAGATGAGGAATTATCATTATTATACACTGATTTACTCGGACTAGTGTCCCCATCTAAGTTGTTATAGTCACAATGTTTCAGCCATTGTACCCATCGGCCTTCTTCAGGTGTCTGTCATAGTCAGTAACCTTCTGGGCATTTCAAAACAAATCCTTTATTCAATCCAAGGAGGTAGATGTTTCTCATTCCGCTGTCAATTGCAGGGGATATCTTGTATCAGTTAATTCTTCCTAGTTAATTTGTCCTTGTGATGTCACTTGTCTGCCTCTTCCACTAAACCAGAGTAAATGTCTCTTTGCACAGGGATTGAACTCATGATTGTAAGGCAGATTACTAGATATGCTTAACCAAAACTTTTATCCTGTAGGACAATCCGATGGTGGAAACTTGGAGCATTAAACCTAATGTAGCTTGTCTGCCTCTTTAACTGAACTAGATTATATGACTTTTGCACTACATATAGCAGGGGTGGGCAAACTATGGCCCGCAGCCCACATACAGCACATGAACATTCATGCACAGTGATATCAATTTGTATGATCCCATACATTCTTGCATAGAATAACGCGCCTAACAAAACTACAATGAGATTTTGCGGCCATGTTGTAAACAGAAACATA
Organism: Architeuthis dux; assembly: GCA_006491835.1. Taxonomy (NCBI): domain Eukaryota; kingdom Metazoa; phylum Mollusca; class Cephalopoda; order Oegopsida; family Architeuthidae; genus Architeuthis; species Architeuthis dux. Next base: position 2,326,571 of record VCCN01003439.1, on the reverse strand, counting down.
CGATAGTGAAGGATGGAGTACTTTGAGTAACGGTTCAGTAACATTTATGAAGCAACATAATATTAAATTCAGTTTTATCTGTTACTTTCTTTGTGTACCAAATAATACAGTAAAGTAATTTAGTTTTGTGTCGATTGCGGCTCGCTAGAGACCTTACAGATGTTCCATGTGGACCTCGGGGAGAAAAGTTTGCCCACCCCTGATCGTGTAGCCAGAAGGTGGAATTCTATAGTTTTAAGCTTAATATCCTTTCTTTTTTCATTAAATGGTGTTGATTTCTATGCTTGGCCTACTGATGAGGTTATTAGAGCTAGCATGTGTGCTGATTCTTTCAATTTATATTAAAATTCAAGTCTTTCACATCCCACAACCTTTACATTCATAAAATACATTTTGTATGCAGCAACATAATCTTTAATGAAAGCAACACAAGTGAAAATAAAGGTAAAGAGGCATCAGATCTATCAAAATAATATCTTCCCCTTTTTACACCTGCAATTTTAAAATATAAAAATTACTTATCTCAAAAAACATAAGTTAAACAAGAAAAAGAAAAGACTGTTCAAAATCTGCAACGTTGTTTATACAATTTTTGACAGCATTTGTCAACATTTGTTTCTGTAATAAAACTGTTTCCAAATCGATTTTTCAAGTTATTCCCTGTTAAAATGTCCGAAACAAAAATAAATAATCATTGCA
>VCCN01003439.1:2236969-2267610 GCA_006491835.1 Architeuthis dux | reverse complement strand
CTGTAGCAGCGACTGTATATTTGTGATTTCTCACGTTCATCGATTCAGTTTGCTTGTCTTTTTAATTTGCTTGCTTTTTTTTTTAATTTGTTTGGGAAAAGGTATAGTAACTATTTCAACCATAAATTCTCACCTTACCTTTTTTTATCCTATAAAATGTAATTTATCCTATTTGATTATTTCAAAACAATTCTCTTAATCTAAAATCACAAATGAAAGTAATTACCATCTTTTCGGTGGTCATTTTCTTCTTGGAATTCTTGAGTAGGAATATCTCCATCTTTCAGTCGCTTGGGCTCTGTATTTATAGCTAAGGCCATACTAGTAGGACTATCACCCTAAAATGAAAAAGAAAGAAAGGTTCTTTCAGACAAAAAACATTTTTTTTGAAGGATTAAAACTATTTTAAATCATCCAGAAAACAAATTTTTAATTAAACTATAACTACCTGCATGCGTATAAGGTTGCTTCCAAGATGGACACAGGTTCGATCCTCTCGTTTCTTATATATATATATATATATATATACACACACACACACACACAGGGTGTCCCATAACTAACTCCTTTCTGTAAACATTGTAAGGGGAGTAATTAGGCACCTAAGAGTAAAAGCAACGTTCAATTTCTCCACTATCAAGCCTAGTCAATACAAAGTTACTCCCCTTACAACGTGTACAGAAACGAGAAAATTATGGTGTCCCGTAAGAATGTCCTTTCCTACCTGTTGTAAGGGGAATAACTTTGTATTGACTCGGCTGAGAGACATTGTATTGAGGTTTGAGGATTTTGTTTCAATACAAAGTTACTCCCCTTAGAACGGGTAGGAAAGCACATTCTTATGGGACACTCTGTAGGTGTGTGTGAACTATCAGCCTTGGCCCATTTTCTTATACTTGCTACACCAGAAATTGAGCTGATAGTCAAGTCTGAAATTGACAATAACCAGGAAATATAGCCTCAGCAGATTAATACTGAATTTTTCAATCTGTATTATAATTTGAGAGATCTCGGTTTGTATGTCAAACTAAGGGAGGCTACTTTGCAATCATTTAAAAACTGGTTCCAGAGTGAAATCCCTTAGATTATAATTCTTTTTATTATAAATGATTTGGAAATTATTTAGCAAGTAATTTGTTAAATTATTTTAAATAAATGACAAATATATTTTTATTCTATTAATCATATTTAATAGAATAAAAATATATTTGTCATTTATTTAAAATAATTTAAACTTAAATTTGTCCCTTAAACTCCCATGAGTTTTTTCAGGTACTACAAAGCTTTAGATTTCCACCCCTAGGTATAGCGTTAGCAAAGCAACAGGTATTTTACGAAATAAAATTTACTTATTTTACTTAATAAAACTTTCGGTATTTACACCTTGATTACTTAATTAAAAGGTTTCTTTGCAACAAATAAATTAGTGAAAATATATATTCTTTTTTAATGTAAGAACCTTCCCTTATTTAATTTAATGATATTTCAATAAATATCAAACCGAACAATTAATTAATTCTGTTCCTATATAATGGAAGAAAATAATTTTTATATCAGATTTTTCTCCATTTGAGATTATGACCCAAATCCATTTTATGCATTCTAATGACAAGGCCAACCACTGTATGTCTAAGTTTAATACAAAATGAATACAAACATTTTAGTTAACAATGCCTTGTGTTAAGCTTTCAAATTACTGTGTAAACCCAGAACACAGTTTTAGGTATACTGTTAGCAAAGCAACCAGTATTTATTAGTATCATTTAACTGTTGAAATTAAGGCAAATTCACTAATAGATGCCATCATGTAACAAAAATTATTTTGTTTTTTGATCATTTCAATATTTAAAAAAAATACTTTTAATATATTCAAATGGTTCTTCAGACGATTGAACTCCTTGTTATTTGTATTGTAAACATAATGTTTCGGCCGATCCATTCTTCGGCCTTCTTCAGGTGTAAAATTCGAGTGTGATGGGTTAAACATAAGTTATGTTTAAAGGGGAGGGGGTAGTGCTTATAGCACATGGACCTGGTGTCTCTGTGTCTTTGTCTTGATGGGTTTAGATTTGTTGAGAAGTGGAAGCCACATCAGGTTGAAATCGGCATTTGTCTGGCTAATGCATTTAGTCGACATTTTGATGTAAGCTGCCTCTTTGATTTTTCTCTGCTTCTAATTCTCTGTCAATAAACTGGACTGCCTCCCAAAGAGGAAGATGCTCGCAGTTCTCTCTTTTGTTCACTCAGAGTTTACATCTGAAGAAGGCCGAAGAATGGATCGGCCGAAACGTTGTGTTTACAACACAAATAACAAGAAGGAGTTCAATCATCCAAAGAACCATTTGAATATTAATGACCCTTCTCAAAACTATAGAAAATAACTTTTAATATAGTTTTTAAAAATTGACCCAAGCAAACATTTCATTGAGGTTTATTAAGAGGAAAACAGTAAAACAATAAATAAAAATTCTATAAATACAGTAATTCTATTGAAAAAGAATGTAGAAAAGAAACCAAATAAAAAAAAGTATATTTATTTACCATATGAGGTATAAAAATGTCTGCTGTATAAACAAATAGTGAGCCAAGAGTGAAGCCAATTGCAACAGGTACAAAGGCCCACTGGCCATTGGCCCCATAAGAGCCAGAGGATTGAGCCATTTCAATAGCCGGATCAAGCAGTGACCAATAAGAAGCAGCAGTCATCACCTTCAAAAAAAAAAAGAAATGAAATCAACAAGCATTCCAAGGGAAATTATGAATCACTGCCACCTATATATGCTTACATTGTAAATTAAGCAGTGGTGGTGGTAGTGGTAAAATTAAGTTACATTGATGAAAATATCTACTAGTATTATTTGAACCATAAATACATGATTTAAAAAACAAAAAAAAACAAGCTTAAATGCAGCTGGACACAAACTAAGAGATTATTTTAGCATGAACTTATATTGCAAATTGAAACCCCTCCCCCCCCACTAAAAACCTATTCAGAGGGAATTTTAAAAAACAAAAAAAAAATTTTCCCTACTTCTTGAGGGAAGTGTGCATGCAAAATTTCAAGTTTGTACTATGAACTGTTAGGTCTGGTGAAGTCTGTATACATAAATGTCAGAACACATGAATAACTAAACCCAGCAACAGTGATTAAACTGGTCTGTTGTGGGTAGCAGTGATTAATATTTTAAAATTTCATTGAAGGAACTATGCTAAAATGTTGGACAAGTGGAATGACTTACAAGGGTGACTAATAAGTTTGTGGCCTAAGGCAGTGCTTCTTAACTTAATGATGTTAAGAACAGGGGGAATAACTACTGATCAAAGTTACCTCCCTTCCAACTTTGGGTAAATTTGTTTTTATTCCAACTGACATAATAAATTTAACAAATTTTGTTTCTTTCACAGAAGAGCTCCGCTGTCAATTAGGAGTGGTATCAAGTGGTTTATGACTGTAAAAGTTGAATTGGTTAATGATTCCCCAAGGGTGAATGGAATTATTTTGAGAGTGAATGAAACTAGAGTGGTGAATGGAACATGGTGGATGAATGATTTAATTTATTCTGATATTTATATTTTTCTATGCTTAAATAAAGTAATTCTTTTGTGGTAAGCATCCACAATAAGAAAACATTGTTTTTAAGAATCTAATTCTAAGTTCTATGACTGTTGTATACTAGCTTTATTTTATGTAAACTAGAAAAATTCTAATCATTTTTCTGTGTTAATTGTTTTGTCACTCCCAGTTTTCTTTACATATTTTTAGAATGTTCAAAAACTTGAATAAAATAAATATACTTGAAATAGGCTTTTTTTGACAGCAGTTAATTGCGTCATTAAGACAGATTCAGTGCAGTTGGGCTGGGTTTAAACTAATAGAAAAATGCTAGTTAAATTTGGTATGTCCGATATCAGAATAAAGATTATTTTTAAAAATATTGATATTGGCTGATATTAGGCTGTTACATTCATTTGCCACTTTTGCTGAGAGGAAACTTTTTCTAGCACCAGTGGAGGGCTGAATTTGTAGTTTATGGCTGTGTCCTCTGGTTTTACTGCAAGTCAGCAATTTCTTATCAGGACATTTTGAGCAATGAATGTCAGTATCCACTCTATGTATGTTGTTCCAGATTCTATAGACCTCTAGTAGGTCAGCACGTTTTCTTCTGTATTCAAGGGTCTCTAGATTAAGTTGTTTTAATCTTTCAGTGTAAGATATATCTCCCAATCTCGAAATGATCTTGGTAGCTCTCTTCTGAACTGTTTCTATGGCATCTGAGTTGTACTTCAGGTTAGGAGACCATATGCAGGAACATTTAAGAATTGAGTTAATTTATGTTTTTTGTTTATGGTACAAAATGAATTCTGTATAAAATTATTCACAAGGAAAAATAAGAAGAAATTGATAAAAAAAACATAAGGAAATTTAGTCGCGGATGAATGGATTTTTGTGATAAAGACTCAAGGGTCAATGACACTGAAATAGTTTAAGAAGTAAGAGCATAAGGTACAAGGACAGGAGTTATACAGTTTCACTAAATTCACAGAGTTAAAATCTTTGAATGAGTACATAGGAAATTTGAAGTTCATAACTGTTTTATATTTTCTGTTCCTGAAAATTGACACTTGAGAGAAAATGGTCAATAGCATTCATCATGCAGTCATCCGCCACCTCAGTATTAAAGGCTTATCACCTAAGGAGATCCACGAGGACATGGTGGCAACAATAAAGAAAGGTGCCCCATCAGAAAGTAGGCAGCTGAATTGCACAATGGGTGATATTTGGAACAGTAAAATAAAACAGTTATGAACTTCAAATGTTTTATGTAATCATTCAAAGAGTTGAACTATATGCGAATTTAGTTGGAACTGTGTAACTCATGTCCTTGTACCTTAGGCCACAAACTTATCAATCATCCCTTGTAGAAATTTTGGGAAGGAGAACTTGGTATGAATGAATGGCTTGGCTTCACGAACAAAGATTTTGGGGAATGTTTTTCCACAGCATTTGGACCATAGATGGCGGGGCCAATGTGTGGAGTAAACCTCCAGCCTGAGCAGTGTAGTTTTATGGTGAAGTGAGACTTGCCCAGGGGGTTACATCCTATAGGCCACCGAAGTGGCACGTATAGGAGTAGGGCTCATAGGTCGTAGGTTTGACAGGAGTGTCCTTCTCCTGACAGATGCCCGAGCTAGCTATGGAGGTCTGTCGCACCTTTGAGGGGATGTTCCGACATTAAGGCTTTTGGGAAGGGGAACTTGGTACAGTAGGTAGTTGATTACCTTCCAAGAATTATCAGAGAGCAGTACAAAAAAATCCTTGTATTCCTCTGGTTACCAGTAAAGTTGTAGAATTCTTAATTAAATAAAGATTTCAGATTTTTTCACAAATATACCATAGTAAGCATAGAATAACACATGCCATATTTATGTTCAAAATTTCATAGATTTTTTAAGAGAAACTACATGGGAAGAAAGAGAATATTTTTGTGACTTGTATCATAAATGGTAGATTTCCATCTTCAATGATATTCAAACACAATGTTTGTTGCTTTCTTTCAATAAATCTTTATTTGGGTAAAATGAAAATAGAAGTAATTGCAAGAGTAATTAGAGAGAGAGAGAATCTATTAAAGACAGGTCTGGTTAGTCACTAAATAGAAACCGTCTTGTGACCAGCGTCTTTTGGCAGCATGTCATGTTGGAGGTGATCAATTAAAGATTTTTGCAAAACAGGTGACCAATGAATAAATTACTTTTCTCACCTTTTGTTGGGCTGTGATCACTAAAGAAATTTTGAATTTAAAAAAAAAACAAGCATGAAAGCTTGCTGGACACAAACAGTATAAAGAAACCAATTTAGCATAAACACACATTGTAAATTGAACCCCCACTAAAAACCTATTTAAAAATTTTTTAAAAAAGTAAATTTCTAGACATAATAAAGAATAAATGTTTAAATTTTCAGCTTTTTTGGTATGGCCTGTACACGTGATACATAGCCAGCCAAACTGTCTTGAAAACTGAAGAAACCTACGTTGACAGTTTTGGTTGACAGTTTCTAATAGAATGCAAGCAAAGGATCACTACTACACATGAGTTGGTTTTTATTATTTTAAGATCAGTATTATTCCAAGACTGGAAAGTACTATGGATAAAGTAATTTTCTGTGGTTCAGTGGGCAACAGAGTGACTTGGACTGTGATAGTTGCATATTTGACCACAGATGACAACTTATTAACAGGTTTACTCAATTTTATTCAAGATATTATAATTCTTTTTTTTTGTCAGTTTTTTTGGTGGACTCTAAGCTTGATGTCAAATCACTTTCTATCTATAGAATTTATATTATAATTATTTGCTTATTCCCCTTATTTTCTTATGAAGAACTGTAATTAGCAGTTATTGAACATGAAGTTATCTCCCTTGGGAAGACTTATTTTCTTGTCAATTTATACTTAATAACTCGGAAACCGGTGACCTGATTAGCCTATAAAAACTGCAAAAGGTAACTTAACAAAATTTCTGCTGTGAGGTGGTCATTATGTTTATTTTCATAAACATCAAAATGATTCATTACTTCATTCTCGAGATATAAGAGAAATTATTGTTAAAGAAAACTCTATACTTGCGGGCATGTTATTATGTGGCAAGGGGTAAGTTGTTACTAATAAAAAATAATGTAGTAGAAGGGGGTAATTTGTGTAAACTAACTGAAATATCAAAACTTGTGGGAAAGAATCAAGTTGTTAAAAGGTGTAACAAACAACTAGCCTGACCCAACCTGACCATAACAACTAGCCACAACCCGACCATTGTATTTCCCAAATTAATTTAGGCCATGAAATTGAATCCTTGGAAAACAAAGTCTACACACAAATGAAACATAAAGACAGCCATTTCAGATAATCAAGCGAGTTTTATTGAAATGTCTATAAAAATATTTATAGAGCAATAAAACATACTTAAAGTGTACAAAATCGTTTTTTGGTTTAGTTTTGGAAAGAGTTGTCTGATATGGCTTCCATCCTCAATATGGAGGATGTTGACACCTGTGCACTATGAGAAGTGGAACGCTATCTCTCATCACATATTGAAATTAATGAGAGTATCAACTTGCCCCTTTATACAACTAGCCCTGCTCTCCCCTACTGAAATTCTTCTGAGGGGAGACAACTCAAAACTAGCTTCAGAAAAACTGAAGTTTTTTATGATCTGGGGTTGTAATATTGTTGAGGGGAGAGGAATCACAACTGGCCTTATGAATACTTTTTAAAAAATTATCAGTAATATTTTTAATGAGATTATTTAGGATTTTTTATTGGATTGTTTATATATGCTTTCCTGTGATACAGTCTGAAGCAGGGCGTCTCAAACTTTTTTCAAAGTCAAAATTTTTTGCGACCCTCTCACACATGAAATAAAATTAGGACCAAAATAAATCATCAAAAATTGCAACGTATTTATAATCTATTTTACAGTGTTTATTACAAAAAGAATACTTTCTAAAATAAAATTACTAAAACGTAACAAAAAGGGAATTTAATTTTTTAGAATTATCAAATAGTATTGGGCCATTTTAAAATAAACACCAGAAGGAATACATTTTTGTATAGAGATAATTAAAAAAAAACAAAACAAAAAGAAAACTAGTTATATAAGTATTCTTTGAAAAAAGGTTTTAAAATATTTATGCAACCACCAATAATCTATACCGACTCTCGAGGTCCCAAACCTAATTTTTGAGAAGCCCTGATCTAAAGTACACAGACTCTCAGTCCAAGATGATTTAAGAATAGGACAAAACTATCTGCTATTGATGCAAATTTCTCAAAGGAAAAGGATATCACACGTACATGTGTGTGTTATGTGCAACTCAATGTTAAATTCACTCTCATGGGCAGCCCTTCCAATCATATTCAACCTCAGAGACATCATCAAATAACATTTATCCACTACAGGAATACCTTGAATAGTGAGGTTTTGATGTAGTACAGTTGCTGTACAAGTTAATGTAACTAAGTATAAGCTGGAAAAAAAAAGCATTAAATTATAATAAGACCTTGAACAGTGTGGAAAATTTGGGAACAAGTTAACCACACTAAACAAGGTATACCTGTGTGTGTATATATATATATATATATATTCAATGGAAGAAAGAAGACTCGATTCCCTTACAGTGACAGACTGTTTCACGTTTATTACGATTTTCTAAACTGAACCGAAATACACTACCCGGGCCTTTTATATGCCCTGTGTGGAGTTCTGGATTACTGCTACTCTTCCTCTTTTTGTCATTGTTAGAGGTAGGGGGGAGGGGGGGGCCTTGCTTTTTGGGCTGCTATTTCCACTGTCCAGAGAAGAGATAAGGATTTACTCATCCTAGCTAGTTCCAGGGTTCCTTTGTACCCCCTGTTGTGTTCAGAGGGGTTATGTTTGAGGAATCTTTTGGTTTAGGGTTCCAACTACTACTTTTCTTTTTGCTTTTGACCTCAGCTTTTTGTCTTTGGCGGGAGGGGGGTTTTTGGTGTAAGGAGTTTTTTGTTTCAGGTTTTTCTATATATATATATGTATATATATATAGCAATGTTGAATAGTATCAACATTTGGTTCTTTAAAATAATCGTGAATTGAGCCAATAAGACACTGTAACATCATTGGCTTCAAATTTAATCTGCAACAACTTCCGATGCAAAAGGCTATCTGTCTAAAATGAGGGGCTGACCGAACAATGAACCATTGATAGTGCCAACAAGAGGTTAGCTGTTATCAGAGAGTTTCCGGTTCGTACACATACAAACACACAATCAGAGAGAGGTTTTCATATGTATGCACCATATACAAACACACACACACATTTATATTTCTCTCTCGATTTAATATTTTTCATATTCAAGGTATGCCTGTATTTTACCTCTTTCTTGAATCTAAAGAGATCTACACTGATAACGTGGAAAGGTTTACTAGATGAATAGATGGTTGATAATGAAAATGAGATTTTTGCTTTCTTTTGTGTCATCTCCTTGAAGGCCGAGAGACAGAATAACCAACCCCTACAGAGGAAGAAGTTGGTAACATTTAGCCGTGCCACCAGAAATCATATATATATATATATATATAAAAAGAGCCGTGTCTGTCACACTTGTAGTATCAGTATCAGCCATCAGTTCCTCTCCTACCCTCTTATTAAATGTGTCTTTCACACTTATTAAACTACCAAACTTTTTTCTCCCCTCTCCCTTCCTACCCTCTTATTAAACGTGTCTTTCACACTTATAGTATCAGTAGCAGCCATCAGCCCCTCTCCAATCCTACCCCCTTATTAAACTAACTTTCTTTTATTCCCTCTCATTAAACTACCAAACTTTCTTTTCGCCCCCTTCCTACCATCTTATTAAACTACCTAACTTTCCTTTCGCCCCCTTCCTAACATCTTATTAAACTACCTAACTTTCTTTTCTCCCTCCTCCCTTCCTATTGTGTCTCTCACACTTACCATGTATACTCGCATAATGTGCAACCTTTTTTACCAATAATTACGGGGTTGAACACACCCAGAGTGTGCGGGCCGAGCCCAGGTCTCAAATTTTTACTTTTACCTCTTGTAATGTTCGACCCCTTAATTACAGTTTATCAACTGGTCTCAAAAATGTCACACATTATATACTGTATAGTATCAGTAGCAGTCATCAGTCGAGCCTGTCATTGTACACTTATGATAATCGTCAGCAAGGCAACGGGTCATGGACTAGTTGCATTAATAACCAAATATGCAACAAGAGAAGCTTATGAATAGCAGCATCCAACGTGATTCTACTGGTGCTTAAAAAACAAAACATCACCAGCAGAGATGAGTCTACGTTTACTTTTCTTCAGTAATATTCCGAAGTTGTAATAACAACGAGGCAAGCACAGAGAACAGCTTATGCACCATTGAGTGTGTGTGGCATTGTACGACCCCGAGGGTTAGCTTTATTAGCACTAGATCCCACTGGCATGTTACACGCACAAAGCAAAGAGGAATGTCAAAATTAGCGGCACAATTTCATAGCCATCTGTCAACCTGTGGGTGTCTAGTGATGAAGAGGACATGCACTCAATGGGGCAACTGATGTGATGTGATGTGATGTGGGTGTCTAGTGATGAAGAGGACATGCACTCAATGGGGCAACTCTCAGCCCTGGTGGGTGCATATGTGCATGTGTATCCCAAAACCTCTTTAGGCAAAACTTTGAATGAAATCTCAGCTAGAAGACTCTCCAGACAAAAAAACAAGAAGAAAAGTGAGACAGATTGATTATTTATGTCAGCGTTTTGTCTACTTACAGGAGAAATGGTGTCAAGACGGCACTTAAATACAGTTTTTTTTTGTTACTTTTTAATGAGAAAATAGGATGTCTTATTGTTAGGGTGAGGAGGTGCAGAGTGGCATAATGGTTACCGGCATGGCAAATGGAATCGACAGACCAAGTTCAAGTTTCAGCCGTGGCTATTTACTAATGCTCTTGGGAAAGGCATGAATCCACTTCTCCCTTCATCATCAGCCTTTTAGCGACTTTGTTGGACATAGACCTTCCCCAAGATTCGCAAGACCTCTCTATCATGGGTGTTGCGGAGCCAATACTTTCATCATGTCATCCTATTTTTTGTAGGCTACAGTTTCTCATATAATCTCTGGGGATCCACATTGTGAGTCCAGCAGTTGTCTGGCATTCTTGCAACATGGCCTGTCCATTGCCATTTAAGTTTTCTAATGGATTCTATGATATTTCTGACTCATGTTTTTTCACTTATATACTGGTGCATCTAAAAAATTTAGAACATTGTGGAAAAGTTCAATTTTTTCCGTAATTTAAATCAAAAAGTGAAACTTTCATATATTCTAGATTCATTACACATAAAGTGAAATATTTCAAGACTTTTTGGTTTTAATTTTGATGATTACAACTTAGAAGCTCATGAAAATCAAATATCCACTATCTCAAAATATTAGAATATTTCATAAGATCAATAAAAAAAAAAGTATGTTCATTTATGCACTCAATACTTGGTCGGGTCTCCTTTTGCATGAATTACTGCATCAATACAGTGTGGCATGAAGGCGATCAGTCTGTGGCACTGCTGAGGTGTTATGGAAGCCCAGGTTACTTTGATAACGACCTTCAGCTCATTTGTATTGTGGGGTCTGGTGTCTCATCTTCCTCTTGACAATACCTCATAGATTCTCTATGTGGTTCAGGCCAGGTGAGTTGGCTGGCCAATCAAGCACAGTAATACCATGGTTAGCAAACCAGTTACTAGTAGTTTGGGCACTGTGGGCAGGTGCCAAGTCCTGCCAGAAAAGGAAATCAGCATCTTCATAAAGCTTGTCAGCTGACGGAAGCATGAAGTGCTCTAAAATCTCCTGGTAGATGGCTGCGTTGACTTTGGACTTGAGAAAAGACAGTGGACCAACACCAGCAGATGACAAGGCATGCCAAATCATCACTGACTGTGGAAACTTCACACTTGACTTCAAGCAACTTTGATTCTGGGCCTCGACACTCTTGGACCTTGATTTCCAAATGAAATACAGAATTTACTTTCATCTGAAAAGAGGGCTTTGGACCACTGAGCAACAGTCTAGTTCTTTTTCTCCTTAGCCCAGGTAAGACATTTCTGACGTTGTCTCTGGTTCAGGAGTGGCTTGACACTAGGAATGCGACACATGTAGCCCATTTCCTGCACATGTCTGTGCGTGGTGGCTCTTGATGCTAACTCCAGCCCCAGTCCACTCCTTGTGAAGCTCCCCCAAGTTCCTGAATCGGCTTTGCTTGATAATCCTCTCAAGGCTGCAGTCATCCTCTTGCTTGTGCACCTTTTCCTACCAGACTTTTCCCTTCCAGTCAACTTTCCATGTATATGCTTTGATACAGCACTGCCAGTCCTTTCAGCAATGACCTTCTGTGGCTTACCCGCCTTGTGGAGGGTGTCAATGAGTATCTTCTGGACAACTGTCAAGTCAGCAATCTTCCCCATGATTGTGGTCGTGTGTAGTGAATCAGACTGAGAGATTCATGGTATTTATACTGCATAAATTGTGATTTACTCAAACTCGAAATGGAATATTCTAATATTTTGAGATACATTTTTTCTATTTTTTTTATATGTAAACCGTAATTATCAAAATTTTTAAAAAAATGCTTGAAACATTTTAGTTTGCATGTAATGAGTCTAGAATATATATAATTTTCTGAAATAACTGTCAAGTAATATTGAACTCTTACACAATATTCTAATTTTTTTAGATGCACCTGTACTGCACTGTCTTATGATCACTCCATGGGATGTTGAACATGATTCTCTACTGTGCACGTTGCATGGTTCTCAGTTTGAGGGCCGATCTTTTGGTTAGGTTCCATGTTTCAGCTCCATAGGTGACTATCGGGAGGATGCATTGATTGTATACACTTCTTTTAAGGACTAATGGGATTTTCTTGTTATCGAGGTTGAGCTTGCTCTACTGAAAGCTTGCCAATCTTGAGTGATTCTTTGTCTGATTTCTTGTTCTTTTGAGGATTGCATGGAGATTCGTTGTCCTAGGTAGATGTAGTGGTCTACTTTCTTCAGATCTGCGTTTTCGATTTTGATCGTTGTGTCTTTGTCCTCAACATGTTTGTTGTACATGACATTTGTTTTACTGAAGTTCATGTGAAGATCAACTTTCCTGCTTTCTTCATTCAGTTCGTCTAGCATTATTTGGAGATCATGAAGGTTCTCAGCAAAAAAGGACGATGACATCTGCAAATCTGAGGTTACTTAGGGATTCGCCGTCTATTTTGATTCCTTTATTTGCCCAGCCTAGATTTCGGAAGATCAAGGTAGGCTGTGAAGAGTTTGGGTGAGCTGGTATCGCCTTGTCTTACCCCATTTCTGAGCTGAATGGGTTCAGAGTCTTTATGTAGCCTTCTGTGTCGGTAGATATGTTGCAACGGCAGTTGGAGCTCTTAAGGCAGTCCAGCTAAGAAAAGGTTACTAGCTGGGCAGTCGCTGTATCTGATCCCAAACCCGGGTAAAGAGGAAGGGCAAGGCCTGGGGCAAGCAATGCCCCCGGTAAACAATCTACTTACTGCTAAAACCGCAACAGAATGGTTGTGGCCCTATGCTCCACAAGGAGTCTACGGAAACAAACAAACACAAACATTGTTAGGGTAGATTGTTCCTATTCTGCTGAACCAGAGATTGAACTCATGACAACAAGGTAACTACATACACTTAACCAACGCTTATATCCACTAGGCCAATCAGGGTATGGAATTGTGGAGCCTTAAACCTAATGTCTGTTTTTTCCTAATCAAAGGCTCCCGTATGGTGTTCAATTCTATGCTTGGCCTGCTGATGAGGTTATTAGAGCCTAGCATGTGCACTTATTCTTTGTAGGCTCTAATAACCTCCTCAATAGGCCAAGCATAGAATTCTGTTTGGTTCAAAAGTTCCAGAAGATTACTAATTACAACATGCACCTGAAGAAGGCCAGAGGGTACAAGAGCTGAAACATTGTGACAATAACAACCAAGATGAAGACACCAGTTCAAATAAATCAGTGTAGAGGACAGTTTTATGCTATTTTTATTACAAGTACAAGTATCCAGTTCAATCCACCACAGAGTCATACCAAAGACGTTTTTTTTAAAAATGGTACTCAATGCCTCTCCGCAAAGCAATCAGCACAAGCACTAGGATTGAGGAACTTCAAAGCAAAGTGGTTATGGACAAATCACGTTGGAAACACTGGTTCTTGTAAGATCACAAAGTTAAGCAACGTCGAGCCTGGTCAGTACCTAGATGGGTGACCATTGGGGAATACCAGGTGCCATAAGCAGAACGAAGCTTCGACAGGCCTGGCAAGCTGGAAGTGGGTCTGACTAACAGTTGTCCATATGTACCTAACCTTACAACACTATCAATGAGGGTCTAAGTGGAGAATAAGGTACATGCATACATTAACCAATCAGTTGGTCTTTTTCTTATAAATAGTTAAGTTTGTGCAAAAAACTTTAGTGGTTGGATGGTCCTCAGAAGATGGAAAACAATCCATGATCCGATTCGCTCACCATATTTTGCCTTGTGCGCTCTTTCATTCTTTGTCGCTGAGATGAAATTCTCTACATATTTTGTACATGAATCTTTTTGTGCAAATTATCTTGTTCATAAGAAATGTTCTCAATCCGTTTTGCTATAACAAACTTCAAGCCAAGTGCTGTGTTTCAACCAGCAGTCAATTCCATACAAGCTTAGTTTTTATTACTACTGCTATGACTGTGCACATACATTCTGTATTTCCCAGTGTTGAAGAAAACTATTGTTTTTTTAGAAGTAAATCTCGAAAATTTACCCTGCATCCTTCATAGTCCTATCCTAGCCCCAGAGGAAGGTAATCTATGCTAGACAGTAATCTGTATATGACCTCTGAATGTATGAATTATACTTAGTATAAAATAGTAAATAAACAAAATTATCATAAATAATAAAATAAACATGTCTGCTTTAGTCACTCAATAGAAACAATCATGTTACCAATCTTTTGACAGCATGCTGTGTTGGGGGTGATCAATTAAAAACAGGAGTGATGAATGAATAAGTTACTTCTCTCATGATTTTTCAAATTTTCAAAAAACAAGTGGGCACTAGGGTTCAATTTAGCATAAACTTACATTGTAAATTGAACCCCACTAAAAACCTATTTAGGGGGGAATTAAAAAAAAAGAAGTTTTTTCTAGACATAATAAGGAGTAAATGTTGAAATTTTCAGCCCTCTAGCTCCATTGGTGTGGCCTGTATGCATGACACATACACAACCAACCAGCCAGCCAGCCAGATCGACTTGAAAACTGAAGAAACCTATTTTGACAGTTTTGTTTGACCGTTTCTAATATACATAATCACAAAAATTAATTCCTGTATTGGTATACTATGGTAGACGAGCCAACAGACTAGTAGTAATTTAGACGTTGTACTTCAATATTACCAGTATTTTCACTCTCCTCAAACGACCTAGACTTTATTAAGTGACAAAAACTGTGATATATTAAAGGAGTTTACCGATCAAACACTTAACCACCATCTGTTTTAGTCATGTTCAATTGTTCTGTGACTATTCAGATTATAAGTGGTCAAGAGATTCTATATATTGTTGAGTCACCCACAAAACATCT
The DNA here is from genome assembly GCA_006491835.1 of Architeuthis dux. Lineage (NCBI taxonomy): Eukaryota > Metazoa > Mollusca > Cephalopoda > Oegopsida > Architeuthidae > Architeuthis > Architeuthis dux. The sequence continues at coordinate 2,252,419 of VCCN01003439.1, read as the reverse complement.
TGGTTAGGTAGGTAAAAGTGATGAGAACATCATTTTATTACAAACCGTCTTTAGTTTTTAAGTTGGTCTAGCTGGCTGGCTATGTATCATGCGTACAGGCTGCACCAATGGTGGTAGAGGGCTGAAAATTTAAACATTCACTCCGTATTATATCTAGAAAAGATTTTTCTGGTTCTTTTAAAATTTCCCCCTAAATAGGTTTTTAGTGGGGATTCAATTTACAATGTAAGTTTATGCTAAATGATTTGTGTCTGGAAACGTTCAGCTTGATTTTTGAAAATTCAGACTTTTTAGTGATCACTGTCCAACAAAATGCAAGAGAAGTAACTTATTAATTGAACATCCCTTTTTCAAATGTTTTAATTGATCACCCCCAACACCAGGAAATAACCACTTGCATACCTACTTACATATTGATAAAACAATGTTTATTTGCCACACCCATAAAGACTATAAGAAGCTACTTATTAGATAATTCTGCACTTTATACAAACTTGACTAATATGCTTCCAGATACATTACACAGCTTTTTATCCTTTTTATTACTTTTATAATTTTACTAGCAAATTTCATTTTTGTTTGTTGCATAAATTCTTTTGTTAATGTTGTGAAGAATGTCTTACTTTTGTCCATTCTTATTTGCCCATCAATTTGTATCCGTTAACAATATTTATCTCTTAAATTCATATTAAAAAATTCAAATCTTAAATCAAAGGGAATAACTTCTGATCAAAGTTACTTCACTTGTACATTTAGATAAAATCTTTTAGATCTCAATAAGTCACTTTTCTGTCAGTCGGTCTGTCAGTTCCGATTATATTAAACAACAGAAAGACAAAGGAAGGGGGTAATGTGTTTTATTCTTAAATACAGACATTTTTCTTCTTTTAATTTTGCAAATAACTGGCAAGGGAGAAAAGTAAAGGGAAAGAGCAAAGCTGAGATTAGGATTGAGTTTCCAAATTAGCCATTTTTTGGCAACATCTGGCTGATTCTTTCCCAATTCGGCTGATAAAAATGTACATTTAATTTTTAACATGTTTTTTAAGACAGTGGACACACCTAAATTGAATTCATGATCTTGTTTTATTTTTTATTTTATTTTCAATTCACAAAAGAGTTCCATTTTTAAAAATTCTATTCATTGACGAATTCCACTGTGTTTAGGAGTGGTTTCAAAATGTTCATGAATTTAAGAGTTAAAATATGGAATTCCTAAGCAACTACTCTTCACATCGGTGTATAATAATTACATATGTAAGATTTGACTAATTCAGTTCAGGTACCTTGGAAAAAAGTATGGGTCCATATACACACTTTTGTGATTTACTAGAAATAGTGAGATTTTTGCTAATGGAATATGGAAAAGATTTTGCAGATAAAAAATATATTCAGTTAGTATAAGCAATATCAGGTTGCCTAATAGGTATTTGCTGAACTATGCAAAAGCTCAAGTATACATCCACAAAATATTTGGCAAGGATCTTACTCTGAATGGCTACGAGTAAACAGCACAATCGGAAATAAAGAGTAAGCCTCTGGTGAGGTTCAAACATGTCCTTCATTGCTAGAGTTTACATCAAGCTGCCCACATGATGCTGATAATTGGAAGTAAGGAGTGAGTTTAAGGTGAAAATTGGCTTCTGCAGGCCATGAAAGCCTCTGTGGCCAAGTGGTCATGGCAGCCAAGTGTAAACCGGACTCCCTCTGGCAATGAGGGCCATGGGTTTGATGTTCACTGAAGGCTTACTCTTTATTTCCAATCATGCTGTTTATTTGTAGCTGTAGAATGACTCCCCTAGTCAAAGTTGTGATAAAAACTAAACATTAAGATGAAGGTACGCCCATGATCAAAAGCTCTGGCAAATCTTGGGGGAAGATCTGTGTCCATTGACTAACGTTAAAAGGCTGATGATGAAGATGATGATGATGATGAAGATGATGAAAAAGTAGTCAAAATTAATGAAATATAAAGTTAAAATGTGTTTCGTGTAAATATTGTAGGGGGATTTTTTAAAGACAAATATGCTGTTGAGGACTGATGAGAGACAATAAAGCACAGTAAATCTGAAATCAAAAGGGCAATTATGAATCACTACCACCCATATATGCTGGGTTGGGATAATCAATGAAAAAGTTGGAAAAAGAGGTGATCAATGAATAAGTTACTTCTCTCGCCTTTTGTTTAGCTGTGATCACTAAAAAATTTTTCAAAAAACAAGCAGGCACAAACTAGTGATCAATTTAGCATAAACTTACATTGCATATTTTTTAAAAAGCATTTTCCCTACTCAATGAGGGAAGTTGAGTGCAAAATTTTAAGTTTCTACTATGAACAGTTAGGTATGGGTGAAGTCCGGATACATATAAATGTCAGAACACATGAATAACATAAACCAAGAAATAAACCAGTGTTGTGGGTAGCAGTGATTAATTAAACCATCTAAAAATGTAAGATAAGCAAAGTTAGAAATTCATAAAGCATTAGCAAGCATAATGCTTAATAATCAAATACAAAGAATCTTGTAAACAATTAAATAAAAATCTTTTCAATTTATTACAATAAACTATGAAAATGAAAAATATTGAAAAATATTTTCAATTTCAGTGTTCTATACATTATAAATATCAAAATTATAAAACTTCAAAATTTTTTTTTTTTAATTTAAAATTGACATTTTTATGAACGTAGTTCCATCTTGTGTATATCTTCTGATGTACATGTTACTTCTGTTTAGGCCATTTTCAACATCTTAACTCTTTATTACATTACTTATTTTTCTCCTAATAGTTGAGTTTGCAAGTTATTTTTAGGAGTAAATCAGTAAAAGCTTAAATGATTAACATGGATTAGTTTTAAAAATTAGAAAAAAAATCTTTTGTATCCTTACCCCAGCGGCAAATCCCAAGCTTCCATCAAGTATTTTTCTCTGTAAAAACAAAACATAAACAAAATTATAAACAAAATTTTGGTAATTTTTGTCTGAATTTGTTATTATTATTATACAGAGTGTCGCCATCTTGGTTATTATAGTCACAATGTTTTGGCCCTTGTACCCTCGGCCTTCTTCCAGTGTCTGTTATTGTTGGTAACCTTCTGGGAATTTCGAACCGAACACTTTATTCAATCCACGTGGGTAGATTGTTCTCATTCTGCTGTCCATACCACTTGTCTGGAAGAATTAACTGATACAAGATATCCTCTAGAATGGACAGCAGAACAATCTACCCACATGGATTGAATAAAGGGTTTGGTTCAAATTTCCCAGAAAGTTACCAACTATGGCACAACCCTGAAAAAGGCCACAGTGTAAAACAGTCGAAACGTTGTGACTATAACAACCAAGATAAGGACACTAGTCCAAGTAAATCAGTGTATAAAATTGTAGGGAAATTGGAGGCATTTATTAGTAGGGCTTAAAATAAATTTTGGATATTAGAAATTCACATTTGAATTATTAGGGCAGTGCTCATTCCAAAGGTGCATGTTTGGAAGGGTCCAGACTTTATGGTGTGTGGAGCAGCCAGCCATAATTGTCATGTAATATAATTTACGATCAGCTGTACAAAACTACGGTTTCAAAGTATTTCGGTTACTTCTCTTCACTGTTGCCAATTTACATATTTTATATGTAAATTTAGATAATTCTAAACAGCGGAAGTCAAGTGAGATAATTTGAGAAACTTTGAAGAACGATCTTTTATTTATTTTTATTAGATTTCTCGAGAACCGATGATCCAAAAAACTTCAAACTCAAAACTGCACTTCCTTGTGTGCTGACTAATATATCTGGCGAATGTCAACTTCATACAATGGCCATTTGTTGAGTAACTGCAGTGCATACACGCACAGAGATTTCTTCAATTATAGTTAGATACTGATATAAAAAAACCCAAACAGTTGTGTAGACACTGTTTATCCAAGCTGAATTAAAATTCTGTTTTTTTTTAGAATTTAATAAATACATAAAAGTTATATAAAACAATAAAAGCCATGAAAACTAACATTCCAAGGGAAATTATGAATCACTGCCACTCATATATGCTGTGTTGGGGGTTATCAATTAAAAAGTTGGAAAATGGGGTGATCAATGAATGAGTTACTTCTCTCGCTTTTTGTTGGGCTGTGATCACAAAAAAGGTCTAAATTTACACTGCATATTGAATCCCCATCTAAAACAAAAAACATTTTCCCCCGACTCATTGAGGGGAGTGTGTGTGCAAAATTGAAAGTTTCTCCTATGAATGGTTAGGGATGGGCAAAGTCCAGATACATAGATAGATACATATAAATGTCAGAACACATGAATAACCTAAACCCAGCAATAAACCAGTGTTGTGGGTAATAGTTTTAAGCTTCTTTTGTAATTATATTCTACATATTGAAACAAAGAGATTCAAAATGGCAAAGTGAAAAAAATATATTGAAATATATGAAATATTGTCTGATATCAGAATCAATATTTCACAATAATTACAAATTCAATAAAACCAAGTATTTGAGCACATTTGGAATGTGTCTTATTAACAAGTATCCAAGATCAGTTCCTTTTAAGACAAGGACTCTAAAACTGATTTAAAGTTTAAGCCATCCTTGATGCAAAGAGTCATAAAGAGTTATGTCCTCTTGATACACCATCATAGGCATATGCTTTTACAATATCAGTTAATTGCTCTATCATCGCTTTTAGTGCTTTGTATCTACAAGACCACCTTGTTACACTTTGAGATTTAAGTGTCTGTAAGAGTTCTTTGTCGACCATAATGCTTTCAAGGAGTGCGTGCAAAAAGCATTGTAGAGTGGTTCAGTATCTGTCATTGTATCTTGGATAGCAATGAACATAGATGTCAAGTGGAGAACACTCCTTTATTTTCATATTTGCTGCACCATCAAATCATTCTCCAATAACTTTGTTAAGTTTCAGCTCCAGCTTCTCGAGTACATTTTTGACTAACTCACAGAAAACACTTCCTTCAGTAGAAGGCCTTGCATAAAATCTGATAAAAGACTCCCTGGTTTCTCCTTCAGTGATGAATCTGAGGCATATTGCCACTCGCTCAACCCTGCTGATGTCTGACATTTCATTTCAACGATAATGGAATATCCTGAACACTTTTTCACGTCATTTGCTATGATGCCTAAAACAACCCCAGCCATGATATCAAAGATTTTGTTTTGGACAATAGGTGAGGTCCAACTGACTTCAGTTTCAGGAATATCCTCGGCCGAAGATGTAGAAGTCCCAAAAAGTTACCACAGTTAATATCGGAAACTTTGTCTAAGTTACTGCAGTCCTCTTCATGGCTTCTTGAGCTACGTTATGTTTGGCAGTGAACAACAGCGTTTCAATAATGCACCACTTGCTTCTTCTACAGTATTTAGTTGACCTAACATCGATTGTTTGTGCTTTGCGTTCGCTCAATAGCTTCTCCACTTCATCATGGCCTGGGGGAGAAGAAAGACAACTTCCAATCTTCCCCAACCCCATCACGCAGAAAGGGAAACTAACATTTTACACCAACTGTAAAAATGAAATGAATTAGACAGAAACATTTCAGTAGTCAATAAAGACTCGCTTCTAATAAGGACATAACAATATATCAATTTCAAATATGCTGTCATTTTTGACGGCACGGGTAAACTAGTAATGAATAGGAATTTTAATTAATTTTTGCTAATTTGCTATCATTGTTAATCTTTTTGCTTTCTCTTCGATTTTTTTCTTCTTGTTTTGCCTGAATTTTCCCCGACTGTTTTGCCCCAAAAAGAGGGACAATTGCCCCCTGTCTTGTACGCCTATGTACACTAAAAACTTGTGTGTGAATGATTGTCTTAGCAGTTTTATTACAAAGTCAAACATTTAAATGTTTGCTAAATACCCCAAATTTTCAATCATCCCAATGAATGAATGAAAACTCCAAACTGTGAAGCACACTCTTCAAAAGAAAAGAGAAACTAGCATTCCAGGGGAAATTATGAATCACCACCACCTATATATGCTTCTTTTTACCTCATAAATTAAACAGGTGGTGGAGGGCAGTGATCACTAAAAAGTCCAAATTTTAAAAAATTTTTAAAAAATAAGAATGCTGGACACATACTAAGGGATCAATTTGGCATGAACTTACATTGTAAATTGAACCGCCCACTAAAAATCTATTTTGGGGGAAAAAAAATCATCTTCTCTACTCATTGAGGGGAGTGTGTGTACACAATTTCAAGTTCCTACTATAAATGGGTAGGGATGGGCCAAGTCCAGATACATAGATACATATAAATGTCAGAACACATAAATAACCTAAACCAAACTGATAATTGGTGTTTAGAGTTAATGCCCTTGAAGGCTTCAAGGTAGATGGCGCTGACATAAAGTGGGGGTAGCCATATTGCAGCTATATAAGCCAAGGAATAAGAGGAAAGAGGTGTTTTGATCAGTGAGGAAATCCTGAAGGCAACAGAAGGATTATTACCAGCATCAGTGTTTAAAGCGGTCTGTTGTGGGTAGCGATGATTAAAAATCACATGCCAAATCCCATTGTTAAGAAGTGTGAAATTCAACTCCGACAGAAACTAACTCAATGCAAATAAAAGTCTGAGTACAAACACTGAAAGAATCAATAAAAATGGCCGGATAGAAGGCAAGATAAAAAGGTCACTCACTGCCTCTGATAATTACTGTCGCATATGGTCAGTTGGAAAGTATGTACATGGAAAGAGGGGTTATTTATACTATGTAGGAGGTGCAGGTGGCCTAACGGTTAGCAGCACGGAAAATGGAATCGGTGAGCCGAGTTCAAACTCCGGCTGAGACAATTTGCATTTACTTTGCACTAATGCCCTTTGGAAAGCCATGAATCCATCTCTTCTCCCCCTAGCTAAGGGTAAATAGCAAGGCAGTCTAAGGGACGGACAACTCTGAATTCAAACCTGGAAAATCCAATCCCTCATCCAGCGTCATGAGAGGCTGTCAATAGACTGAGTAGGGAATGTGTTGCCAAAATATACAGTTAACAGGCTCTGGTGGTGAAGCTTCGACAGGCTTAGCAAACCGGAAGGGGATTATATAAATTGCTCAAGTAAATTATAGGAAGATAAAAAATGGACAAGTGAAATAACGTGACTGTCATCTCCATCCTCCCACAATACCTCAAGTACAAATGGAAGATTTTTTTAAAATAACAAAACAGGTCTGGTTAGTCACTCAATAGAAACCGTCACGTGACCAACGTCTTTTGGTAGCATGCCGTGTTGGGGGTGATCAATTAAAAAAAGGGGTGATCAATGAAGTTAAAATATTTTACATGACAATAGATAAGTAAGGCTTGATAACAAGGAATAGGATTCACTGGCCTCACTTTGAAAGCAGCTTTCCTTTATGTAAAGAGACTCAGCAACCAAGAAACCTTAGCTGACTCTTCTATCAATTCATCATTCAAATTAAAAAGCCTACCTAGGTACAAATTAGATAAGTGGGGTGACAAGCAGATAAATAAGTCTTAATGTAGTCTGATAAAGGAACTGCTATGTTGGTAGATATGCTGCAAGTGCAGTTGGAGCTCTTTAGCCCTGTAAGGTAGTCCAGAAGATTACTATGACAGAAAAAAAACCTACAGCTTGGCAGTAGCTGTAGCTGATCCCAAGCCCAGGTAAAGAGGGAGGGTAAGGCCTGAGGCAAGCAACTCCACCCAGTAAACAATCTACTTACTGCTGAAACCGCAACTGAATGGTTGTGGCCCTATGCTCCACAAGGAGTCTACAGGAATAAACAAACACAAATGTTGTTAGGGTGATGTGGAATTTTGCAAATCAGAAACATTCAGATTTCTTATATTCACATACGGAACTCCCGTCTGAATTTCTGAGAAGAGGAATTATTAGAAACTGTCAATCAAAACTGTCAACATAGGTTTCTTCAGTTTTTAAGTTGGTCTGGCTAGCTGGCTATATATGTATCACATGTACAACCCGCCCCAATGGAGCCAAAGTGTTGAAAATGTAAACATTTACTCCTTATATCTAGAAAAGAATTCCCCCACTAAATAGGTTTTTAGTGGGGGCTCCAATTTGCAATATAAGTTTATACTAAATTCGTCCCTAGTTTGTGTCCAGCAGCATTCACGCTTGTTTTTTTGTTGTTGAAAATTCAGACTTTTTTAGTGATTACTGCCCAACAAATGGTAAGAGAAGTAACTTATTCATTGATCACCTTTTTTTTCCAATTTGTTTTTATTGATCAGCCTCGACATGACATGCTGCCAAAAGACGTGATGGTTTCTATTGAGTGACTAACCAGACCTATGTTTATTCTTTTTTTTTTTCAAACTTTTTCAAGATAATTGGTCCTTGAGACTGCAACATCCTCAACACCTGGAAATACAGTACATAAAAACCACTATTGATAAAACAAAGCAGTGTTTCTTTGCCACACCCATGAAGACTATAAGAAGCTACTTATTAGATAATTCTGCGTCTTATACATACTGCTTCCAGATACAACGGAACTTTTTATCCTTTTTTTTGTAAAGAGACTCAGCAACCAAGAAATCAGTTCACCATTCAAACTAAAAAGCTTACCGTGGTACAAATTAGTTAGTAGGGAAAATCGTTAAGTGGGGTGGTAAGCAGATCAATAAGAAACTTGGATGGTCAAGATATTTTCATTGGTAGGGAGTTAAGTTGATAGTAAGAAGATAGAAATCCTATTTGGATGTTTTATCTACCTAAGAAATGCTCATGGGTAAAACATGAAATTGAATGTTATAGGCTTGCAATTCAGTTTTCAATGTTGACCAAGTAAAGCTATATTTGTCCTGCACAAACTGATTTCAAAAGCTAGATATATGCAATTGTTGTAAAAATTGCTATGATAGAACATTAAACAGATTTATTTATTAGGTTGTAACAAAAGTTCTTTGATGTTTCAATTTACTGTAGTAAATAAAGTGGTAAGTAAAGATACATTTAATCATTAATTTTTTTGGTCATTATGCAAATGCAATTAAAGTTTTCTATGATGAGTTATCTCCTATACACCAAGCACTGTTTGTAGAAATAACTTCATTTATTCTATTTAATACTACTAATTTGTTATTTTGCCATTTAACTTAAATAACTATGTATTTATTTATTGTATAACCATAGAATACTTTTGTAAATCTTCTGCCCATGTTTTATGGTTTTGTCATCAGTGGGTTATGTTAACACATTTTTAACTGTTTCTATTCTAATTGTATTTAAATATAAATACACTTGTCATTGATATACAAATATTCATGACTTAGTCCAGGAGCATTAGGTCCAAACATTAAAATTAAATCTAATAAGCTGATCTTTTCGTCAATGATAGTTAATAGTGTATAGAATAACATACTAAAAATCCCCTAAAATCCCAGTGGAGCTTCTTGAGATATTCAAGACACAAATTGAGATTTGATGACTGCAGTGCGCATCATAGATTTAGTACAGGGCCATTAGGTACAAACATTAGAATGAATACAAAATAATGTCCAATTCCAAATTTTTGGGGAGGAAATTGAATCTCTCCTTTGGGTTCTTCATGTTGTCAACATTATGTTTCAGCTGATACATTCTAAGGCCTTCTTCAGGTGTACTGTCCATATGGAAAGAGAGAGTCTCTTGTTTTGAAATATAAATTTGCACTCTATAGTTCCACGCTAATAAACCTCATTGCTGTAATCATATGGAAAGAAAATTTACTTTACATCTTATCATAATTCACCAAACATCTGCCTGTCTGTACGTGACAGCCTACCACAAGAACTACATAATATAACCTCAGGAAATTTTCTGTGTGTACCAATGTGACCCTGGGAAAGGTTTTCAGCAAATTAGTTTTTGAAAATCACCACCCAATGTAAATTCATGCTAAAATGGACACATTTTTTGTGCCTGCTTTTTCAACAGAATGATCACAGAGAAACAGGGAGAATGAATGTTTGCTGATTGGAGTAAGGACTTTGTATAATTCATAGAGAGATGGGGAGAATAAGAGCTAAGAGTAAAAAGAAGAATGACTGTTTATTTTAAGCAGTGTTTAGGTACATTTAATAATTTTCCGAGATCATTAAAAAAAAACTCTAAAAGTCACAAATATCACATTTTAAAAACAAATTAAACCAAACATGATCTGATTTCCATCTATCTATCTATTTTATTAATTATTTTTCTTGATAGCAAATTACCCCATCAGTTAGGGTGAGTATTTAGTATTGTTATAAGTAAGAACATTAAAGAAAAACATTGTAAGTATTAATACCCAAGAAACAGTATAGCAACTATTAGAGATTTCAAACAAAAATATACTGCATTATTTCATTTTATATATAAAGAAAAGCTATTCTTATCTTGTGACAACAGGGTGTAAACCTCTAATTTGCCAACAAAGTGGGCATACAGGCCGAATAAGGGAAGAAATGTTGCTAAGTATGGTTTGTTATTTATAGCTAAAATTGTCTTAGTTAAAAATGGCTAAAATTGGCTAAATTTTATATATTATAGATTCTATATGGTACTAGTCCCAGTCTTTTGAGTCCCCAGACATTTGCGTCCCGCTGCAGTCATTTGCGTACCAGATATTTGTGTCCTGAGCTACTTATAAACAAACCACTATCTCTCTTGCTCCGTTTACTGAAAAGAGTCATATTTAAGGTTTCTGATTAAATTCCACCTTTTTAGAGATATATTCTTCTATTTTAGTAACTTTACATAGGCTTTCAGGAGTTTAGTTTTATCGACATGAAATTATGTTGCGATTTGTCGATACATTCATACAGATGGGAGTCTTATTTGTAGTTTCCATTTAAAATTACACTTTTTTTAAAGATATAGTCTTCGATTTTAGTAACTTTATATAGGCTTTTGGTGATACTATTACATTAGTAACCTTTTTGGTGAGTTTTATCGGCCTTATACTGTAATTTCCCGAGTCATGGGGATTTGCCAGACGAGGCCGGATAGAGATAAATAATATAATGATGAGTTTCTGATTAAAATCACACCTTTTTAAAGATATATTCTTCTATTTTAGTAACTTTACATAGGCTTTCATGAGATTTATCAACATTATGCTCCAATTTGCCAAGAGGAGATGTACACACACTTTTGAAAAATCTTTGACACCCTATTTATTTTTTTAAATTATTCTTAAGCTTTTTCTTGATTTTGCTAGGAAGAAAAAAGACGAAAACATTTTCAAAAACTTTATTTCCATTAATTAAAACGTTAAATGGGATATTTTTAAAACCAATGTTATGGTTTACACTGTGCCATCAGTAAAAAAATTACCGAATGGAAGGAAGAGGATTGATGCCTTTATTTTGTAGCTGTTTAAAAAGATAAATTAAATTTAAATTGTGCCGGCTGGGGCCTAGAATACGCCGACTGCATGCCCTGCACAAAACAGGGGCCACCTGTTTTTTGATCAAAGTCACAAGACACTATTTAAAAATACCTACAAAACCTTTCACCAAAGTTGCAAAACTCTAGTTAAAAAAACCCCAAAAAAACAACCTTTTAAACTATACTCAAAAATATATAAAAAACAGATTCGATATACATACCTTAACAAACTGTCTACAAAAATGTGCCTAATTTGTCCGCAATGGTCTGTCTACTATAATTTGTCTACATAAATTATGTATTCAAAAAGAAACCAAATTCGGCACTAAATAACCCACCAAGGGTCGATGTGCCATTAAACAAAACAAACAAAATTAAATCAAAGTATATAAAACAAGTGGTGTTAATCGTTAAATAAATAAATTGTGGTTGATTTTTAGTAAATAATTATTTTAAAAATGAATAAATCAAAAGAATTCCTAAAATCTTCAAAAGAAATTAAGTTATACACAAAAATATGCTACTACCTTTTTATTTAATTTTATTTGAATTTAGCTATTTTAGTAACCTACTTAGTAGTTGATACAGAATGAGGCAAGCAAATATACTCTGATTACAAAGAAAAGCACATTCACTGTTCATGCTTGTCAGACTGTAACTTTTACACCAGTGCCCAAAAAACCGCAACAGACACTGAGTGCATTTTTTAAAAAACATTCAGCGCCAAATCTTTAATATAAAGAAGGGAGTAATAATGATAAAAGTGATATATCTATAACCTATCTATAAGTTGTGTGAACTTCCCAAATGATCGCCAATAACTGCTTTGTTGACAGTGATGATCAGGATATCACAAAAAAAAAAACGTGAGTCTCTATTTAGCCTGGCTCCTCCGAATCTGAAAATAATAAGGAGTATACTTTGATAGATTTCAAGAGTGATTGATTTAATCTTTATTCCTTGGCTTACCTATGACATTGACAAATGTCAAGCTCCGTGTTACCCTTGTAAGGCGTTTATGCATAGTAACATTTTTACTTTGAAAACTGGAAAAAGACACATCAGCTCACAAAGCATACAAAACGTGCTTGTCATCAGCAGGCCATGATGAAGTGGAGAGACTATTGAGTGAACACAGAGCACGAACAATCGATGTTAGGTTTAAATACTGTACACAAGCAGCAAGTGCCGTGTAAGTACTTGAAAATTATTATCGAAACTCTGCCAAACAAAACATAGCTCAACGAGGCCATGAAGAGGACCACAGTAACTTAGACAAAGTTTCCGATATTAACTGTGGTAACCTTTTGGGATCACTACATCTTCGGCCCAAGGATATTCCTTGGCTAGGAGAAAAACTGAAAAGTTAGCTGGATGCACACATGCAATGGACCACACCTATTGTCCAAAACAAAATTCTTGATATCATGGCTGGCGTTGTTTTAGGCATCATAGCAAATGATGTGAAAAAGTGTTCAGGATATTCCATTATCGTTGAAATGAAATGTCAGACATCAGCAGGGTTGTGTGAGTGGCAATATGCCTCAGATTCATCACTGAAGGGGAAACCAGGGAGTCTTTTATCAGATTTTATGCAACACTTTCTACTAAAGGAAGTGTTCTCTGTGAGTTAGTCAAAAATGTACTCTCAAAGCTGGAGCTGAAACATGACAAAATTATTGGAGAATGTTTTGATGGCAGAGCAAATATGAGCAGTGTTCATAGAGGTTTGGCAACAAGAATGAAGGAGTGTTCTCCACTTGTCATCTATTTCCATTGCTTTGGACACCTCTTAAATCTTCCGATCCAAGATACAATGACAGATACTGAACCACTCTGCAATGCTTTAGGAACTATTCAGAGCCTCTACAACTTTATAGAGGCCACTCCCAAATGGCATGCACTCTTTGAAAGCATCATGGTCGATAAAGAACTCTCACAGACACTTAAATCACAAAGTGTAACAAGGTTGTCTTGTAGATATGAAGCAGTAAAAGTAGTGATAGAGCAATTACCTCATATCGTAAAAGCATTGCTTGATTTGGTAAATGATCAAGACTCCAAAACATATACGGATAGCAGTGCATTATTGAATGCCATATCTGATTTTGAATTCCTAATTGGATTGGTTGTGCTGAAAATAATACTCGCAAAAACAGCCTCAGCAAATACCTCCAGGGAAAGACTGTTATAACAGCTAAAAGAACATATACAGCAACCATGGAAACTCTTTTTAAAAGCAGAAATGAAGAAAATGTTTGGAAATGCACTGAAAAGTTAGGCCAAACTATCCAAGGCACACGATTCTCATTCAAGGAAGTTAGAGGTCCACAGAGAAAAAAGGTGTCTCACGGATTGGAATCACGAGACATACTTTGCGCACTTGGCTATATTATCTTCAATCCTGATGCGTTAGATGAACACTATCAACTTGTTACATCACATTAAAATGCAATCTATGCAAAGTTTGTAATGGACCATAAGCATCCATTAGGTTCACAGGCAACTGCAGCTGGTGTTGTGGAAACTCTACAAGAACGATCTTCAACAAAATCACTAGTATCCTGGCAACTATTCCTACTACATCGTGTTCTGCAGAGCGCTCTTTCAGTGGCCTCAGATGAATGAAGACCTATCTGTGAAGTACAGTGGGTCTAACATGACTAAACAGTGTGGCATTACTAAATATTGAATGATATCACAATATATTGCAGCAATTTAACAGCCAAATATCATAACAACAAAAAAAACCCCCCAAAACAACAATCCTCATTGCTTACCTGGTCCCAGAATTTTAAATAAGTGTATATTTCTTTCAATAATTAAAAAAATTATCTGCATACAAACTATATTTTACCTTCCTCTGATAACAAAGTTTCTGATAACAAAATAAAAAAGGGGAACATATTAATTTTGTTGTAAAAATCAAAGCTTTGTAAGTTTCTGCAATTTCTTTTACTGCTATAGAGACAACTCTATATCTTGTTGGTTAAGCCAGGAAAGCGGGTCCCCTGGAACTAGACATTATACTTTTGGAGGCACAGGAAAAACCAGTGCCAGATGGCCACCACTGGTGAAATAATAAGTGCAAATAAAGTTTATTAACCAAGAAAGATAAGTCTGCAAGCCTACTTGAAGGTGGTCTTCTTATTCTTATTCTTTACGTGCTATGTCCTTTCAAGATGTAATGCGATCATGGCTCTCCCAGTGTCGCTCTCAGCAAATCCCGCTCTTGTATGCCTTCTGGTATTCTTTTTTGCCATCTACCTGCTCAAACCCTTCAAATACGTTACTTGCTGCCCCTTTTGCCCTCTGTGTGCCCTGTGAGCATTAAGTTCTCCAAGACAGGGCCGGATTAGCCTATATGCAAACTACACAATGGTGTAGGGCCCAAGGCATTGAGGAGGGCCCACAAATAAATAGCAATATAGAACTTTATCATGATTCCCTTGGGAAAAAGATCAATCATAAATAAAATAATTACTCAATACTTTAGCACGTGAATAAAAATATTATTATCTTTTGTTTTAGTTTATACTATGAGATGCCTTATTTTAACATTTGTACATAACTGTTATGACTATCTTTATAATTTATTGCATATTACTTACATTTTTTACATTGTCTACTCATGAACTTTTGAAATGTAAAAGAAAATTCTTCTGTTTTTTCTTTTTCTATTACATTTTTAAAAATGTCTGCTTAGGTTTCAATATAAATTTCTCTGTCAATAAACTATTTTTACTATGTTTATGTTTCAATATAAACTTACTATTCAGATCTCATAATTTTAATATGGTGGGCTCCAAAATGGCATAGGACCCATTGTGGTCTTAATCCAGCCCTGCTCCAAGTCTTCCTCACTCATTATGTGACCCAAATAATTTCAACAGACCCTTTCTTATTGTTAGCAACAGTATCTTTGTAGTTTTTACTCTCCTCAAAATTTCTTCATTTGTTATTTGAAGGTGGTAGGAAATCAATAAAGTTGATCCACAACTTCTGCAATATATTATTTGCTTATCATTGATTTTTTATGGGCTCTAAGGGGGAAAGTGGTAACAGTTTTCTGCCCTAGTTTGGATGTTATA
>VCCN01003439.1:2222012-2233888 GCA_006491835.1 Architeuthis dux | reverse complement strand
TATATATATATATATATACACACATACACACAACTACATACATTTTGCTGTAGCTCATTCTATTTGCATTTTTCTTTATAGTATAAATATCAATTCCCACAGGTTTCATATGTGTGAATGATTATTCTGACTTTGAGCAAGTTTTACCAAATTGAATGCCCAACTTGTTGAGAAAAAAAGAAAAGTAAGTTTTAAATAAATCTACACCTGAACAATTTTCTGAAATACTTATAAGGACTCCATTTTATGTTTGTATTGCAAGAAACAGGATTTGAAAATTATTGAACAATCATTTTATTGTAATCAAATGAATCTTTTATGAAACTACAAAATAAAACAGGTCTGTCACTCAATATAAACCGTCACATGACCCATGTCTCTTGACAACAAGTTGTGTTGGGGGTGATCAATCAAAAAATTGGAAAAAGTGGTGATCAATGAATAAGTTACTTCTCTCGCCTTTTGTCTTAAGTCTTAAATATCTACAAAAATGTATGTTAGAAATACGCAAGGGCATATATCATTCTAATAAATAGATACATTTATAAAATTAACATTCCCCTACCGTGATTTTAAATCATAACCAACTGATTGGTAGGCAGCTCTCTTACTGACTGAGCCAAACTGAAAATTTATTGTACAGATACGCAAGGGTTATTTCATTCTAATAAATAAATACATTTATACTAAAAAAATATATGGTAGATTTGATTAGACAATGTGGAAAAGAAAGATTGAGAAAAGTGTGTTACATCTCAAACATATTTATTATCATGAAGATAACTCTTTATGCATTTCGTTGTTGTGAATGACATCAGAAGAGATTTGAACATAGAGTCATGCGACAATCCATGCTGTGTAGTAGAAATGAAATGAGACATGTTTTGTAGGTTTGGGTGACTTAGTTTGTTCAATGGGAAGTTACTTTTCGGGATGGTTGTGGTTTACAAAAGGTCAGTGTATGAGCTATAAAGTGGGTGGGGGTAGGGAGCAGAGTGTTTAGATAGACTGGATATCTCCTCTGGACTGTTAAGTGGGTATGATTTATGACTCTTGGGGGGTTCTGTCCAGATGGGATGTGTCTATGTGTGTGTCTATGGCTGGTATGTATATGCTTATATGTGTATAAACTATATTAAAACAAGTTGCAGTAATCATCTTCAGTTGGAATAGAAGTAGGAGTGGAGTTTGACCTTGCTGCAACCAGGCTTGTTCAACTTTTATTATTTAAATATTTCTCAAAGATTACATGCTATGCACTATTAAAAAGACTTCTTTAAAGAGATGGTAATATTTGGGTCATGACTGTATTCTAGTTTTCTAACAATATGTAGATCACAAAAGTCAAATAAAAATAGAAAGTATGTGAGCAAAGATCTATTCTCACAGATATTAATAGAAACAGGTCTGGTTAGTCACTCAATAGAAACCGTCACATGACCAATGTCTTTTGGCAGCATGCAGTGTTGAGGGTGAACAATCAAAAAATTGGGAAAAGGGGTAATCAATGAATATGTTACTTCTCTCACCTTTTGTTGGGTAGTGATCATTAAAAAAGTCTGAATTTCCAAAAAAACAAATGTGAATGCTAAGGGATCAATTTAGCAAAGACTTACATTGAAAATTGAACCCCCACTAAAAACCTATTTAAGGATGGAACCTTTTTTTAAATACAGTTTTTTGTAGACATAATAAGGAGTAGATGTTGACAATTTCAGCCCTCTAGCGCTATTGGTGCGGCCTGTATGCATGATACATACATTGCCAGCCAGCCAGACCAAATTGAAAACTGAAGAAACCTATTTTGACAGTTTTGTTGACAGTTTCTAAAAGTGAGAAAATTCAAAATTCATTCCCGTAACCAAGAAAAACTTTTTCCACTTTGAAAGAAACCAAGGTTTGACCAAACCGAGTTTACACTTTACCTTGCCTCATATTCTGGATAAGCAATTAAAAAATATAAAGGTAAAGCGACCCATCACTTAAGAGACAACTCCCAAAGGAGTATGGAGCCTGGTGATGAAGACCTAGTGTCTGTTGCATATGTCAGCTTAGTGATCCTTGCAAGTTTCAAGTATGGTCGAGACAAGGACTTTATTCCTACAAGTTTTTATGACTACCCCCTTGGTAGGATGTAAGTCCACCAAAGGGATACTTCCACCCTAATCACACAGCTTAGAGTGTACTCAATTAGCTGCTGAGTGCACAGGCAATTTTGCGCTAATGAAGAATTTACCACACTCTTCGCTCATACTGGGATCGAACCTGGGACCTTCCTCTCGGATAGTGTAATGGTTAGCACGTCTGTCTCACATGCAGAATTTAAAAGTATAGACAACAATAATCCACATATATAAAACGTAATGTAGGTGTATATAAATATATTTGATACTAGACAGAAATGTCAATCCATATGTAAATAATCCAGTCATTTTTTACAAGTATTACATTAGTTTTGATAATAGAATAAAATAGGACTTAGAAATTTCCTATTTTTCAATATTATAGTAAAGCAGTTAATAACAAAGATTCTATAACCTGAAACAAATCTATTCTCCTTGGGTCAAAATATGTTTATAAAATTATTTTCTTCATTTCCAGTACTTAAAACAAAGTTTTTTTAGTTTTTAAATAAAGTTAATTTATATTATTATTATCAGTAGTAGTAGTAGTAGTAGTAGAAACGTTTTCACTTTGTAATCTCAAATATTCATTAAGTGAAAAATGGAATCTTTCTTTAACAGGTGTTAAAGTTTACTGATTAAAATATCATTAATATTAACCGCAGATTAGGATAAAAATACATTCTGAACATTCACCTAAAAACAATGTCATCCTTCTACAGAGAAAAGAATAATCAGAAGAGATCTGGTGTTTATTGAGATTTGGCAACACATGACAATTAACTTTCTCAAATTAATAAGTAATGAAACTTTTTATTAGATGAGGAGGGTATATCTTGAGAATAGACCTTTTGTTATAGAAATAAAGTTAAAAACGTTTTTACATCTCAACAAAACAGTTAAAATTCTACTGAAATCAATCATTGCTTTGTCAAAAATATATCAAATCTAAATATGGAGCATTATATCTACTTTTTTTAAAAACGTATGGAGTTAATAAACTGATTGAATCATATAGTAGAAATAGACTTAGAAAAACATTTCATGGTATCAGTAATCAGTACTAGTTAAGAAGTGTGGTCCAGGAATGTCATAAATGTTGAAGTATGGTTTTGAAAGAGTTAAAGAATTTACATTTAAGAATAAGAATGTGTATCTATATATTTTAGAAAGTTACCAAAATATATAAATAATATGGACATCCGGGAATTATCCATATTATCAAAAACATCTAGAATCCAGATTGGCATCCCAGAACCAATGTAGGAATCGAAATCTACATGTGTTTTTCAAACAGACAAATATTTGGTGTAAATTAAAAATCAAAATTAACCCTAACGTCAATTTGAACATTTAAAAATCAAAATGTGTTTCGTTTAATCTGTATTCTTGCCCTTTCGTAAATTTAAATTACAAACCTTTAAATTCAGAAATGACCTCAACTAAGGTGAGTAAACATTGTAATTGTATTATTCGTGGCCTTTAGTAAATTTAAATTACAAACCTTTAAATTCAGAAATGACCTCAATTAAGGTGAGTAAACATTGTAATTGTATTATTCGTGGCCTTTAGTAAATTTAAATTAAAAATCTTTACATTCAGAAATGACCCCAATTAAGGTGATTAAACATTGTATTATTAAAACCCTTATGCGTCGCAGTATTTCGGACGCTAAACTTCCATACATTCTAGATATTTCTAGATGTTTTTATAAATATGGATTGACTCCTGGATGTTTAATAATATATTATTAAAAGCTTTAAAAAGGAAGTTTTGCAAAGTGAGACCTACAAGTACTAACCTTAAAAAATTGAATGAAATTATTCATTATAAAGTTCTTCATTTAAAAAAATATTGGCCAAAATCGCTATAAAAATAAAATCATCAATTATGTGTGTTTACTTTTTCACTTACTCGATGAAATGAGTATACACGACATAGGTAGTAAACATGTAATTAACAGTGTGACTCTTTCTGTTACTCTACTGTCTGTAACAATGGACTCTTCCACTTAAATATAACAAGTTTTCTGATAAAAATATCTCCTATCCACCATTGAAACAATGAACAATACGACTTAAACGAGTTCAGCAATTTCTAAAAGAATTATCCCATAGAAATTCAAATATATCTGAATTTCTTTCACGAGGATTACTTTCAAATATCAAATATAAACGACTTAATCAAATCATATAATTTCATTTTTAAGCGAGTTAATACAGAAGACGCCGTTTATTGTGATCACTTTGGGACAGTTGTTAAATAACAATAACCGTCTGATAACATTAAGCAAACAATATAAAAATTGGTACAATTTACATTCATCGTCAAATATTTACAACCGTCTATATTATAGACTCTATAACCAGTTCTAAATACTGTTTACCCGAAGATTTTGATAACAATGTCAGATACTTTGATTATAGTAAGCGGAAATTTTGTAATTCATTTTAAATAAAGTGTTTGGGGCCGACTGATTTTGATAACAATAACTGTTTGATAATATTATACGTGATTATAATAAACGGCTCCTTCCGTATAAACATTTTTTATCTAGAATAATTGTATTGTAACACTAAGAGAACAGGTGGCAGGTGGTTTATTTTAAGGAATAAATACTAAACACGTGTCGATAAGTAAAAGACAACAACAACAAAATCAATATAGAGACCTGATCTTCACATTTGATATATGTTCAGGTGATATCTTGATAATAGATTATCAATCAATGATTAGAATATTTTAGGACAATGTTTGCACTTTCACACGATGTTTGATATTATTCAATTGTTTTCAATGTTTACTTCCTTAATAAAAATGAAAGTTAAGAAGTTGCCTCCCTTACAATTGTCGAAACAAAAACAATAGTTTTTGATACATTATTCTTCTGTTTTTCTTAATGTTTATTAGATGAAGTATTATAAATCATTATTATTTTTATGACTACTTTTTTTTATCTTCATCTGACTTTATTGCAATTTTGTTTTAAAGTAGATATTAGATTTTGTATACAAAGACTAAAAGAGTGAGACAGATTTTAAAATAAGAATTTGAGAGTGGCAATAAAACAAAAACAAAAAAACGGTAATTAGATTTTTAACAAATTTTTGTTTCCCAACGATAAAAAATACACAATAATATTGAATAAACACCTTTTGGTTCGATTTGAGCTATGACACCCATTGACAAAAGAAAATCTATTTAATCAAATATAACATTTTAATCAATTTTCATAATATTTATCATTAAAAAGAAGAAGAATTGAAGAAAAATCTAATATAAAAATCATTTTCTTCCATCAAAAACGGAGTTATTTGTTTTTGTTTATATTTGTATAAAAGGAAAACACGTAGAAAATCAATTGGAAAATCTTCAATACCAAATAATAGATACACAGACAGTAGACACTACTCGTATTTTTAAAATCTATTGAAATTCAACTAATCAATGAAATTTAATAAAACTTTCGGGATTTATTCATTGATTACTGAATTTATTTATGAAAAGGTCACTTTATAAAAAAATTTAAAAAATAGTGGGAGAAGCATTTTTTAAATTCAGTAAAAATCACCCAAAGTTTGAACGTTGTTTGAAAGGAAAACACTCGAATTCTACGTTATAAGCGTTTACCACAATTACATTCGGATAGAACACCTGAAGAAGGCCGTAGAATGGACGGGCCGAAACGTCGAGTTGACAACATAACAAGAGAATTCAATCGACCGAAAAACTTTGAAAACAATGTTATTGTTTAATGCTATCACAGAGCACGTACACTGAAATTTAATTAAACAAGATTAATTACATAGTGTATTACAGGCCTCCCCGTTATAACGCGGTTCGTGTTATAACGCTGGTGGGTGGTGGACTCCAAAATACATATTAATTAATCTAAGCTCCAAAATAGCAAGATCTAGTTACAAAATAGCTAAAAAGATTTTGATCGCAGCTCGGTTATAACGCGGTTTTTTTAATCTTTCTTGGACCCAACACCCGCATTACAACGGGGGACGCCTGTACTATTTAATCGATACACAGTAAGTAAATAAACCTATATGTTGTTTACCTGTCCACTTTGAAATACGAAGACAAGGCCGGAACCAACAGCCGTAAGCGCCCATGTGAATAAAGTTCCCAAAAAAGCTTGCGTGATTGAACTGTATCCGGGTATCATGTTATGACAGCGATGGTGTATCTTTCTATTCTAGTCTAAAGAAGGCAAAAAAACAAAAACTACGACAAGTTTTTCAGCTGTTGTGTCAGGTAAAGTAAACTATCATTATCACTGTTTCCCCTGTTAATGTGTTCACTGCTGAACGAAGCAGCTTTATGTGGCCTGGTTCACGCCTCCAAATAATGAGAGTGACTGCTTTCATCAGAGTTATCTCCCTTACATTAAAAATGAGGGTAATCGGAATAAAAGTCACAGGAAGAAAAGTCACGAAAAAAAGTCACAATGTTGCGTTACTTTGAGCTACCTAAAAAAACGTTATAGGAAGAAAAGTCACAACTTTGGTTTCTGGGTAGAGCACGAAAAAAAAGTCACAATATAGCGTTACCTTGAGCTACCTAAAAAAAATAGGGTAGGGAAAAGTAATAGTAATTTTTTTTTAATAAATTAGGTAATGTTTTAATTTGTTTACTAATTAAATACATTTTTTTTAAAATTTGAATAAATACATTTTTTAAAAAGTAGTTTCTGTTATATGCCTTTTTTTCAAACGCTTAACTCCCAAAACAAATATATCTATCTATAAATATATATGCCGGAAATTGTGACAAAAACATCATTGAATCACTTGTAAAAACATTGACTCATTGCCCCAAAACAGCATACTGGCAACCGAAAATTGACTAAATTGTTTCGCAAACTAGGTCACACCCAGTCCCGGATTTAGACTTGAGTTAAGCCCTAAGGTTGGGGGCCACTTGTTAAAAAACTACCTCAAAAAGTCTCATAAAGCTTGGTAATCCTTGGTTTAACGCTGCCAAATTTGGGTTGGCTATAAAATGGCTATAAAATGGCTACCTCGCTTGTAAATGGCTACAAAATGGCTAAATTGTAAAGTTCCACTGCACACACTCGCTCACTCGATGTTAATAACTTTTGTGCGTCATTTTTATCATCGAGTGAGCGAGTGTGTGGAAAATTCATGAAAGAAAAACAGAAGTTAATACATTATTTTGTGTAATCCACACTCTCGCTCACTCGATGTTAACTCCCGCCCCCCATACCCCAATATTTCATCTGCTAAGTTTAGATCGAGTCTAATTCTAAAATCGGAAATATCCATCTTTATAGCCAAAGTTAAGCGGAAATAGCCATTTTATAGCCAACCAAAATTTGGCAGGGTCAGATCAGGAATTGCCATGCCTTTTAAATCTGTTGGGCCCCTGCTGATTGTGAGGCCATAGCTGTAATTATTTAGCTCGTGCTTACATCAGGCACTGGTCTCACCCAAGAAAAGGATACCTATTTTAAGCCTGCCAATGAGACAATTTCCTTAATGGTCAATCCGGATTTTGTAAAAAAAAATGTTGAGGTCAATGTGACATCAACATCAACATAAAACATCAACATCTATTGGAGTAGGGAAGCGGATTTAAAATTTATGCTAAACAATTCATTCTTGTTGTCAGTGACGTAGCTAGAGATTGAGTGAGATTTGATGAAGAAGGAAAATTTGCAATAAATAGACAAGGTACCGTGCTTATCATTTAATTGGTGAAAAACAACCCCAAAGGCTGAATTATTATTTATCTTGGTTATTGTAAAATGTGTAGTTGAACAAAACCAACATTGCCTTGACCCTTAATTCTAAACGATAAAAATACGGATATTTTCGCTATAATCCCACAAAAAGTGAGTATTTTAAGCCATGCCTCAATGTAATCAAATATTTTGTCGCCGACCTGTTTATTCAGGCCACAGTGAAAATTCTTTCGAGGAGATTTTTAAAAAAAAATAAACCTAGAAATCGGTCAATAATAAATACTACGGACTAAGGTGAAATTCCGTTCATCCCTGATAAACTAATCCATTCTCATTAAAATAACATACCACACACACAAAGCAAATAATTAAGATTTATATTCCATTTCTGCTATCGCCGACCAATCTTCAATAAATACCAGCACACACAACAATTTTTGTTCAGACTCGCATCTGTGCCTCGCGAGCTGTTTCACTCGACACCAAGTGTTCATCTTCCCATCAATGTACGTGCATGTACGCACGTATACATAGACAACGGTACCTTTTTCCTACGAACTTTGAACAGTTAACTTTCTAACATTCTACGCCGAACGAACATTATATAGAACTTTTGGACATGTTTTCAAAAACATCTAGAAATATCTAAAATCAAAGGAAGTTTAGCGTCCCAAATTAAATATCTAAAAACATCTAGAATCTAGGGAAGGGAATATTAGCGTCCGAAATACTGCGACACAAGTAAGATTTTAATAATACGATGTTTACTCCCCTTAGTTGGTCATTTCTGAATTTAAATGTTTTTAATGTAAATGTTTTTAGTTTAAATTTACGAAAGGTTACGATTAACGAGAGCCAAGGGGAGCGAAACACGTCTTCACGTTATGCCGGTCTGGAGAGAAAAGAGGCTGGTTCAAAATTAGCGCCTGTCACGTGATTACTTGCTGGTCCCTGATTGGCTGCCAGTACGCGGAAGTGTAGGGTCTAGCTTACTGTGTATGGAGAGTTCCACTCATGGGAGACAACTCCGCTTTGACTTGCCACAAATTCGGGCCACTGTTTCTATGGCAACAAATAACTACAGCGCAATTGGAAATAAAGAGTAAACCTTCGGTGAGAATCAAACTCACACCGTCATTGCCAAAGGCAGACTAGGTTTTTTTGCTTTTACCAATCGGCCACGAAGACTAGTTCGATTCTCACCAAAGGCTTACTCTTTATTTCCGATTGCGCTGTTATTCGTTGCCATAGAAACAGTGGCCGAATTAATAAAAAAAACAACTAAAATCAGGATGAAGATAAAAACCAATCAAATTTAATAAAAAGTGCTGTGTTACAATACTTCATCCAATAATAATAAAGATTGAATTATATAAAACTGTAAAGAACTCTACGTATGAATACATTCCCTTATTTTCTATCATAAGAACATTTTCCCTCTTCTCCACTAATGAGAATTTTATCAATCTTTTTACAGCTTTTTACACTTGTAAACTGCAATACTTAAGTGATATGGATAACAGCATTGAGCCTATAGCGACTATGTTCACTCTTTAAAGGTCGGTGAAGAATGACAATTGCACGCCTGTTCAACGATTGGGATCCAGAGAGCACTTTCAAGCTGCAAACTAAATTTGGATAGCAAAATCATTAAATGTATTTTCTTACCAAACAAAATGCACCGCTGAAGACCCATCCAAGCCTTTATAAACAGACGCAAATATACAGGGTGTCCCTAAAGTCTGGACACATAGGAAATATCACTATTTATAACTAACTATATTTTGTGGTCATGTGGAATGGTCTCCTCGTTTACCAGACGGGGCTAACCCTTTGACTTCTTTTTCTGGGGTATGCTAAAGGAGAAGGTGTACTCAATGAAAATTAAAGATACGAGACACCTGGGGGAACGCATCATAAATGAATGTGCTCAAATTGACAGAAATGTGGAGTTAATGCATCGGGTTCATGTGAATCTCGCAAAGCGCATTGAACTTTGCATCCCAAATGGTGGAAAACACATTGAAGATGTTATTTATTAATATTTCAATTAAATAGACTTTAGGGACACCCTGTATAATATCAGTAGTAGTTTTAAAAATACTTACACCATTTTACCTATATGAAATACGCCAACACTATGAATCTAACAACTTGATTGACTCGACAAAACAGGTCTGATTAGTCACTCAATAGAAACCGTCACGTGACCAACGTCTTTTGGCAACATGCTGTGTTGGGGTGATCAATTAAAAAAATGGAAAGAGGGGTGATCAATGAATAAATTACTACTGTCGTCTTTTGTTGAGTGGTGATCATTAAAAAACAGCATGAACGCTACCGCGCACAAATTAAGGGACCAATTTAGCAAAAACTTACATTGTAAATTGAACCTACACTAAAAACTTATTTGTAAAAATTTGTTTGTAGACATCATCATCATCATCAGCCGTTATAAGTCCACTGCTGGACGAAGGCCTTTCCCATCTCCTTCCATGGCAACCTATCTTGTGCTAGTCTCTGCCAAGTCTTTTCTCTGATCCATGTTGATCTTTTTCTATCTCTTAGCGTTACCCCTAGCATTGCTCTTTCCATGGCTCTTTGTGCTATTCTAAGTTTGTTTTCTGCTCGTTTGGTTAATTTCCAGGTTTCGCAACCATAAGTCATGGCTGGTATTATGCAGCCGTTATATACTTTTCGTTTTAGGCACATTGGCAAGGTGCTCCTCAGAATGTCTCTATTCATAGCAAACGCTTTCCAACCTATCGTTATGCGTCGTTTTATTTCGCAGTCGTGGTCTTTCTCTAGCTTTATTACCTGACCTAGGTAGATGTATTCATCGACCTCTTCTAGTATCTCGCCTTCTATCTTTATGACCTTTTTTGGGACTTTATCGTTGAACATTACTTTTGTCTTTGTTCTATTCATCTTTAAACCTACTTTTTTACTTTCCCTATTTAGGTCGGTTAAAAAGTAAATGTTTAAATTTTCAGCCCTCTAGCTCCATTGGTGCGATCTGTCCACATGATACAGCCAGCCAGACCAACATGAAAAGTGAAGAAACCTAGGTTGACAGTTTTGGTTGACGGTTTCTAACAATTGCCCAGTTGACACAATACATCGACAAGCTGTTGCTGATTTTCAGTTTTATGATTAGGTGAAAAATACCAACTTACTACAACTTATTATCTAGGCCAGTGGTTCCCAACCGTGGAGGGGGAATTACCCCGGGGAATAAGGCTATTAGGTAAAAATAAAAGTCCAGTCTAGAGATAGGGTTTTCTGCATTTCTATCTATCAAGTCGAAGGCTTGAAATAAGCTCCACGTTGAGAATGATTTAAGATGTGCTCTATCACTAATAGACCCACACATCGAAGAACAGAGCGCAAATTGATGTGTATATCAGTTACGATAGCAGAATTCCTATCTTTTTAAAATAAATTGGTATTTCAAATGATGTGTTCTAATTATTTTCGCTTGCTTTCTTTGAGTAACAAATACACATTTTTTTTATTTTTTATTTTTATTTCATTTTATTTGTATTTATATGTATTGTTTTATACTGATCTTATTTTTATGTATTACTGTTATACCACTGAGAGAGAGATTCATATAAGGCGATAATACTTACCAACGAGGGCCTACAAATACGTAGTATCAACACATTAACTCCATACACACCCATACGCACATACACACACATACACCCCCACTCTCTCTCACACACACATGCGTGCGCTCGCGCGTACCCTGGCACACTCATACATAACCTCACCAACGCACACGCACTCACACACACACACACACGCACTAGCAACTTTGCACTACATAGATATTGACGACTACAAGGAAGCAATGTAATGAAATGTACTCTAGTTGTGTGTGTTCGCACGTTTTGGGGAGATAATATTGGTACGTGACCAAAACGCCATATCATGGTCCCAGGGCTAGAAAATAGGTCAAACGGCCAACAAAGTCGGAATAAAGAAAATGCATTCGACCGACCAGAGTGGTTTAAGGGTGGCCATGATTTCAAATC
>VCCN01003439.1:2211054-2221927 GCA_006491835.1 Architeuthis dux | reverse complement strand
GAAGAAATTTGAACTGCTACCATCACTGTTAGTCATTCAGTAAATGACCACTCGTTAGAATTTTTAACCGAAATAGAATTCAATACCAAAAGTGATCGGCGAACCGGCCCGGAATCGAAGCTATCAACGGGAATAAAACGAACCCATATTTTCAATTGAAAATAATGGATTTTGTTGTCTTTCCATCCAACCACGTGGGAGAGCCCTTTTCTCCGGTATGGACAAAATGTTTTATTTCCCTCCACAGAATTTTCGATCCTGTAAATGTACAACCCAACGTCGAGACGCCTCTCATGTCGGCAGAACATGTAAAATACAAAATGATTATTCTACCGCAATACATTACTTACACACAGAGACACCAACAAGAACCAACCACTTAACACTGAAAAGACCCACGACCGGAGACAACATAGAAAACCTTTTCTTGACTAGTTAAACTAGAGCCATACGTACCACGCACACGCGCACTCGCACGCACACACACACACACACACACACATCCCCACTCACACACGAACTAAAGACCCTAACAATATTAACACCTGGACATTTTCTCTCTCACTAAGAGAGAATGAGAGTGCGAGAGATGTTCGAATAAATTTAAGACAGTATATGTGAAAGAATTCAGTATTTTTATTCTTCCATTTATTTTTTTTTGCCTTTTGCGGACTATAGTTTCGACAGGAAAGAGGGAAAGAGAGAGAGAGAGAGAAAGAGAGAGAGAGAGAGAGAGAGAGAAAGAGAGAGAGAGAGAGAGAGAGAGAGCAAAGCCGGCGAGCGACACTTTGATCCTAAGCAGAGCGTACAGATACTTTGATCCTAGGAACAATTGCCGATCCACGCATAAATAATTCCGTCCTTTTTCACGGGTACAATGCTAGTATATATACATAATGTTTGTTTGTGTGTGTGTGTATGTGTGTGTGTGTGTGAATTCACACACATATATGCATGTACTGTATATGCCGGACTATAAGACAAATGGTTTACAAGGACTACCTCTCACTGCAACTCATCCAAGACCCATAACTGTCCACAGTGTTGCCGATTTTTTTGTTTTGCCAGTGTAAATTAGCGCGTTTGCGCATAAATATTAGACTAGCGCGCAAATATTTTTTGAGTTGGCAACACTGAGTGTCCATATCGAGCTTTGTTTTTTACCAGTGAATTAATGTTTTATTGTTTTATTAATTTTTATTTCATTTGATATTTATGAAAAAAATAAATACAATTCACAGTCAATGTAGCATACAATCTTTTTCAGAGGCGTAGCTGAAAAGGGGCTATTTGAAAACGCCCCCGGGGCCCCCAATGGAGGCGGGGGTTACAAGCTTTATGAATTGTAGTTCACCTACTGAATTTCTACTGACATTATACAATAGCAAGGATATATTTGTACGTATATGAATTGCATAAATAATAATTCAGCCTTTTGGGTGTTTTTTTTTACCAATTAAGTGATAGTGCAAATCTTCGTTTTTCATCAAATCTCCCCACATCTTTAGCTACGCTTCTTCTCTCGCCATTTTATTTCAAATAATTAATGCATTGTGTTTTTTCTCACTATGAAATTGAAAGATAAAGCACATTTATGTGTATTTTTTTTAATTCATTTGTTAAATAAAAGTTAATTTTAAACAATAATCAAGACTTAAGTGAAAAATAATTCAAATAAACATTATTTTGAGACATGCATAATCACAGATTGAAATAAATATGAATGGACAGAAAGAATATTTTGCAATAAATTAAAATGCTTAATAAATGAAATTCTAAGAACAAAGTATTTTATTCCCAGGCCTTTTTCCTTTTTGAAGGAATTTGTTTTACCAGTTCACATATTTGGAATGGTATCAATTGTGAGTGAAAAAAGAAAGGTTAAGGATTAAAAAAACAAACGTTTTAATAAATTATTCATATATAAAGTCTATAGAATCCGGAACAACATACATAGTGATGAGAAAATACTGACTTCATCTATCTGCAGTAAAAGCAGCGGAGCCAGCCATAAACAACAAATCCAGACCTCCACTGGTGTTAGAAAAAATTCTACTCTGCAATAGTAGCAAACGTATGGAACAGCCTAAGTGAGAAGACGGTCACACCCGAGAATATCAATATTTTTAGAAATAATCTCTTTTCTGATATCGGATATACCAAATTTAACTACCATTTTTCTTATTAGTTTAATCCCAGCCCAACTATACTGAAGCTGGCTTAATGACGAATATACTTGAAAAAGCCTATTTCAAGTATATTCGAGTATATTAAAACTTGTCCTCTTTTACTTTTACCTTTGCCCACGAAATTGGAAGAGGTATATGTATCCACTCATGTCTGGTCGATCAATGGTAACGTATATATGTTACCTGCTTAATCAAATATGTGTATGGTGTAGGTACATTTTCGTAAAAGTACTAACAATACATATAAGAGAAGAAATTTAATAATTTGGATGGGGGGTGGGGACACTACAATTTTTACCCATGTCAATGAAGTTGGACAGAGGTTATGTATTCACCCATGTTTGTATATCTGTTTGTTTGTCTGTTTATCCACACAATATCTCCACAAATTCTCAATGAATTTCAATGACACTTTGTGAAAAGGCGAGCCATGTGCTAAAGAAGAATTGATTAAACTTTGGGACGGATCCATGAATTTGTTTCCGATTGAGAAATATTTTTCATATATTAAAAGGTAAACAATAGTCGAAACACAGTTACCTCCCTTTCATTGTTTCTATGGATCAAGTTTACATCAGACACCCTGAAAATTGTCGAATCAAAAAAGGGCACATTTTGCCTCGACACTGAAAGAGTTACTTACATTTGATAAAAAAATTTTTTTTTTTTAAACTAACAAATCTTTTAAGTTACTAAGAGTTACTAAGATACTTTCTCCCGAAAAAATAAAAAGTATTTTTTGTGCTTTCAATCCAACCTTCTTTTTCTATTTTCTTTTATTACGCTATGATGACAGTTACTGAATGACTGTAAAATTTAAACTCTAATAATCGCTATAAAAGCCAAAACCTAATTTTACGAAGAATAGTTGTAATAAAAAAACTAGAAAAAGAAGGTTGGATTGAAAGCACAAAAAATACTTTTTATTTTTCCGGGAGAAAGTATCTTAGTAATTTCGAAAATTTGTTAGTTTAAAATAAAAAAAAACCTATTTTTGTATCGACTGTAAGTAGCTTCAAACATTACCGGTGTCGAGGCAAAATGTATCCCTTTTCGATTCGACAGTTTTCTAGTTAGTGTAAAGCGTTGGCAGAGGTATGAGCTTTTCTTTCTAGTTCATTTCTGTATCTTCTCTTTCATTTTTTTTCTTCTCCTGACTGCATTAGACATATGAAGCATTCTCGAGATTTTTAACCGACTCATGAACAGTTCCAGAAGGCTCGACTGAAGTTTGGTTTCCTTCTTGGATGAAATGCTATCCGAGAGGACGCTCTCAAACATTTTGAGGATAATGAAGACCATAAAAAAGATCTTAGACACGAAATAAATCTTGCCAATAATTGGCGAGATGTTGATAAGTTCGACAAAATTAGTTTTACCCAGAAGTAGCAAAAATATCGAAACCAGAGAGGAGGTGTATGAACGGTAGGAATATGTGGTCGCGAAACAGAGATTGCCGACCACCGTGTAGGCAAGGGCGTAGATTAAGAAAACACAAACCACCCCAATTAACTCCGAGACGCAGGATTTAATTACAGACGCTATCTCTGACATTCTCTGGCTGATTCCAAGAATGCAAGAAAGTCGGATAATGGTGAAGAAAATCTGAAACGCCAGATTATAGGTGATCATAGAGTTCCACACAACCAGGTAGTAGAAGTTGACAAATATTCGTGGGTCTTCGCGATATTGTTTCAGAACCGCCTGAGTTCCAAAGTACTGCATTGTGTACGCAACAGACACGGAGCTAGAAGTGAGGAAGGCGCATAGGTCTACGAGGTTCCAGAAGTCTTTGAAGAACCTTGTTCGTTCCTTCAACAGGTTGTAGGCATTTTTTATCATAAACATGATAAAGCAGAGCCCGAAGGTGACCAGGCAGGCGACGGTGTAGGGATCGAAGCTGTTGTAGGCCGTGATGACATTGATTTGATAATAAGGAATTGCGCCACCGCTTTCAGGAAATTCTACCAGGAAGAAGAAATTGGCAAACTGGTTGGAATTGGCATTGTAAAGAGTAAATTCGAGAAAAACAGCCCGAGTTTTTCTATCGATCCACATGGCACGGATCAATTCGTCTTGAATCCTTTTGGCAATATATTCGTTTACCTATAAAAAAGAGAAATAAATACAATCAAAACAGTATCAAAAATTATACAGGGTGTTTACACAAGAAATAGACAGGTTTGTAACGGATACACATCACACATATGTATTTTGAACTCTCCGGTTATTGAGTGAAATTATATTTCCACGGAGCACCCAGGTTCAGATATCTTGAACCTATTTATCTGCCCACAAGTGCTATATCATCAGCAGCTTTGTTTAAAACCTGGCTCTTTAAAAGCAATTTTTGTTCTTCTCTATAGATGAGAACTAACCGTATTGATAACATGCATTCTGTAATAAATACACATCTTGTTCTGTTACATCCTTTTCATGTATCTTTATTCTATTGTAATGTTAAATGTGAATCCCTGCATCGCATGTTTACTTCACCCTTTTTATGCGTCTATGTTATTGATGTATTTCGCTAACACCTAAACAGAATAAGGAGAGACAAAAGAATCCTTCTTCGCGCACATCATGAACCATAGCCTTTCTATATCTCTATATCATCAGCAGCTTAACACACAGTCAGTAAAGCTATTACTCTATCTATATTTCTCATAGCAGTCAAACCCTTAATACTATTGCTACTACTACTGCTTCTACCAGCTTACTACTACGATCATGTAGTAACTTTCTTTTCCAGACTAAGTCAGATATTTTAATATTAATAATAACTTCATCTATTATAGGTTCAAACATTTGTTAGCCAAATTGTTTTTCAACACGATGCGGCGCCGCACCACTGGCACAGGCAAATTCGCAGTTACCGCCGTGCAAATCTTCCGCAGCGTTGGATTGGCTGCGCGACAGCCGTCAACATTTCACTTATGTCCAGATCAAACAGCTTGCGACTGTTTCTTATGGCGATATTTCAAAGACAAGGTATTTGTCCCTCCGCTTCCTGTTAATTTAGATGATCTGAAACAACGTATCACAACAGCTGTTGCTGCTGTAGATGAAGATATGTTAACGTGTGTTTGGCAATAAATTGACATATATATGCTGTGTGACTAGGGGTGCACACATCGAGCAACTATAAGTTGCAGTAATAAACTTCAAGTGATTCTCTACAAAACTGTGCATCGCGTCAATATCTTAATAGTTTTGCTTTAATACATTTTTGAAACTGTCCTTTGTAAACACGTGTATGTATATATTTGTGTCCGTACCATTTGTCAAGGGAGATTATTATTAAATTCTTATTATAGAGTAGTCTTCCTACTTATTTGTCTTTGTTTTCTTTCTCTTCCAAATGCATAAACACTCCGGGTTCATTCTGGTTGAACATAAACAAGAACATACAGAGAAACAATGCTTTTCGAATAAATTACTTCTCTCAACTTTTGTTGGACAGTGATTACTAAAAAAAGTCTGAATTTTCAAAAAACAAGCCTGAATGCTACCGGACACAAACTAAGGGACCAATTTAGCATACACTTACATTGTAAATTGAACACCCTCACTAAAAACCTGGGCGGGAGCTTTTAAAAAACAAATTTTTTTTTCTAGACATAATAAGGAGTACATTTTTAAATTTTCACCCTCTAACTCCATTGGTGCGGCCTGTACGCGTGATACATAGCCAGCCGGTTAGCCAGACTGACTTGTTTTGGTTGACGGTTTCTAATAACTGGTGAAAATTACAGTCTTCATTCGTCGAAGATTGGTGAAAACGAAAATAGATTTCAAACTCCCAGACCAAAGCTATTTAATCCAACGTCTTCATGTCTGGAATATGGAACGAATGTGAATAAGTATCCCAGTCAACCATGGGCGTATGGGAAGTCTTTCATTAAGGGGGCAAAAGGCCTGATTTGCCCGAAATGTTACAATGATTTGCTCGAAATTTAACACGTTTTGCCCGAATTTGGCCCTGGTTTATACGCCTATGCAGTCAACTGATGAAAGAGCCCCAAACTGGTGAGGATTGTTTATCATGAAGCCCTTAATTGACTATATTTTCATGAAACCCCTTGACAAAAATCAAGTTTCTTTAAATCTCTCTTACAGAGAAAATCAATAGATTGTCTGAAAGAATTCTAATCCAGGAACAATGACCATGAAGCGTTTTTAATTATTTTCCACTTAATCAACTGAGTGCTACGGTCCACGTGCAACGCCGGGTATCCTGCTAGTGTTGAATAAGTCTTTAGTCTGGAAAACTCAAATGAGCTTTGGAGTAACTAGGAGAGTTTATATCAGGGTTTTTTTTTACATGAAATGTCGCTTTTTTACATCATAGAGCATAATGCTAAAAGTGAAATATTTACTAATGTAATTGCATTTTTTTAAAGATTCAATATAAATAGAGATATAATTCGTTATTATTGGAGGCTTTTTAGTCCTTAACAGCAATGGTGTCTACCCAAGAAGTACAATTTCAAATTACCACATAATACTGCTCAAACTGCTGATGACGCCAACAAAACATTTAGAGTAAACTCTACTACAGTGCGAACTGTTCAGCGTTGCTTCAATAGGTTTAAGTCTGGCAGTGTGGATACCAATAATAAACCTCAAGGATGGCCCAAACCTGTTTTTAATGATGAAGAATTATCGTCAGCAGTGGCACTTTCTGGAGACTTTAGGATTTTACCAGCGACCATATCACGTCATCTCAAAGCAATAGATTAAAGATAAAACCGTTGCAAAAATGGGTCCCACATTAACTGAATAGTCCATGACCCCACACCTCTCAGCTGAATATGTCTAAGCTTAGAAAATTGGGATAAGAAGTTATGCAGCATCCTCCATATTCACCCGACATTTCTCTTACAGATTATCACCTTTTCAAGTATTTTGAACTTCATATCCATAAATAAAGGTTCAGTAATAGGGAAGCCATAATCCCTGTATTTACTGAATTTGTGACGACTAAATCTAAATAATTTAATAGAGACGGTATCATTAGAGGATCGTGAGAAAAAGGTTATTCGTCCAAAATGATCATATTTTGATTAAATACCGTTTTTGGTTGTTTATATCATCCTTCATATTACTATAAAAAATGACATTTCATATGTAACAACTGAATATATTAACACGCTTGTCAATACCAAATTACCTCAGTAATTATGGTGTGAGTAACTCTTCCAACGCCCCACTGACTCAACTGTCATAAGCAGTGTTGCCACCGCTTGGCTTTACCACCTAAATCTCGGTTTGTCAATGTCGTGCTGGGTTTCTGGGGTTTTATTTCCATAATTCCATAAAATCTGGTCTGGACACATTTACCTCAAGAAATAAAAGTGTATGTATTCACTTCGTTGAGAGCTGCGTTAAGGCGAGAGTTTGTTAAACGGGAGTTCCGGATGCATTTCGTTAAGGAGGGATTAATGTAGGTATTTAACCCATTTACTGCTGAGTGCTGAGGAGTCATACTTTTTCATAATTTTCATTTTCATAGTTTATTGTTCTTAATTTCTATATATTTTACCTTTCACGTTTCTTGCGTGCATAACAAACATTACATCAATTAATTGCTTTCTGGTATGAATATTCAGTTTAACTAACCTCTACATTTTGATAGGAAAAATATTTTTATTTGACATTTTATTTTAAAACAAACATTAAATTTCTATTTTTGTCTGGTGTGCATAAAAACATTATTTTAAATAAATTTACATTAAAGAGTTGCTTTTCTACGTGGTGGATAAAAAGTATGACCCCTCAGCACTCAGCAGTTACATTTTGAACATTTTATTTTAGTGTGAAAAAAATATACAATTTGTATATACAAGCACATACAATAACAATCATATTTACACAAAATCTAGGGCCTAAACCCTTTTGCGTTGGGGTAATAAACACCATAATTCTTCTTAAAATCATTTACATCTGTTGATAGCACTACATATTCCGGTAATTTATTCCAAAGTCCCACAACTCTATTGCTAAAAAAAGAATTTTCTGATATTCAATATACTTCTATTTGCATCTACCGTATATGTGTGACCTCTCAGTTCCTTGTACCCCCTCTAGTAAAAGAAATACATGAGGGTTTACTACTTCTAAACCATGCATAATCTTAAACATTTCTATTAAGTCTCCCCGATCTCTCCTATTTTCTAACGATGTAGTTATTTGGTTAAATACCTACATTAATCCCCTTTTTTACGAAATGCATTCATTTTTAGGAATTCCCGCTTAACAAACTCTCGCTTTAACGCAACTATCAGCGAAGTGAATACATAGACTTTCATTTCTTGGGGTAGATATGCCCAGACACAGATAAAAAGCCAGAATTTATGGAATTATGAAAATAAAAACCAAGAAACCCAGCATGACATTAACTAACCCAGATCTGGCTGGAAAAACCCAGCAATGACAACACTGTATTTAAGCACAAATAACTTTATGTCAGGCTATTGCAAAGTAAGACATTTGTCGTAAAGAGTCGAATGGAGACCAACTACAAATTAGAAGGGAAATATTTTCATAAAAACAAGGGAGATAATTTGATAGCCTTTTAAAAGAGTTATTCCCCTGGAGCATCAATTAGTGGCATGAGGGGTTAGTTGTATACAGAGGCAAGTTGATACACTGTCATTAATTTCAATACGTGATCGTGCAAAGGTGTCAACATCCTTCATATTGTGAGAGGATGGAAGCCACATCGGATAATGCTCTCCAAAACTAAACAAAAACAAACGATTTTGCACACATTGGGTAAGTTTTCTTGCCTTTACGAACATTGTTATAGACCTTTTAGAAACCACAGATCACTAAAACTCGCTTGATTATCTGAAACGGCTGTTTATGTCTCATTTGTGTGAAGACTTTGTTTTCCGAGAATTCGATTGTATGACCTAAATTAATTCGGGAAATAAAATGGTCGGGTCGAGGCTAGTTGTTACACCTTGTAACAACTTGCTTCTTTCCCACAAGTTTTGATATTCAGGTTGTTTACACCATAGGCGTATGAGAGCTCTTTGGTTTTGGGGGAAGAGGGTTTGATCAGCCCGAAATTTTT
The DNA here is from genome assembly GCA_006491835.1 of Architeuthis dux. Lineage (NCBI taxonomy): Eukaryota > Metazoa > Mollusca > Cephalopoda > Oegopsida > Architeuthidae > Architeuthis > Architeuthis dux. The sequence continues at coordinate 2,212,657 of VCCN01003439.1, read as the reverse complement.
ACACAGATAAAAACACAAGTACTAATTTCCAATAAAAATATCTTTCTATGAATCGACAATACACATCTAGTACAGATCACACAACATGCAACTTAAAAGAAATACCGTTTTCTGCCTTTCTTGGCAGCAAAAAGATCTATTGGTCAACATTTTAGCCAACAGACATGCTGAAATACTTTCGTTCAATATTTAGTAATGCCACACTGTTTAGTCACGTTTAACCCATTGTAGTTCTCTGATATGCCCTCATTCGTCTGAGGCCGCGGAAGGAGCGCTCTGCAGAATACGATGTAGCAGGAATTGTTGCCAGGATACCAGCAATTTTGTTGAAGACTGGCAGTACGCCATGAAGATCGTTGTTGTAAAGAGTTTTAACAACACCAGCTGCAGATTCCTGTGAACCTGATGGATGCATATGGTCCATTACAAACTTTGCATAGATTGCATTTTCTGACTTTAGGAGATTCAGATCAACACCATAATGTGATGCAACAAGTTGATACTGCTTATCTGACGCATCAGGATTGAAGATAACATAGCCAATGCGCAAAGTATATCTTGGTCATTATCTTCCAATCGTGATTCCATTTCCACAATAACATTATCCGGACTGGAATAATAGGTCGATATGCGATGGCAGTCTTTGGCAGTTTGATTAAGTGGCACTTCCGTTGCGGATACACCAATCAGGGCTTGCAATCGACGAGACCCCCACCCCCCACCCCGTGGAACTCTTGCTTGCTTGAGAATCGTGTGCCTTGGATGATTTCTTTGATAGTTTGGCCTAACTTTTCAGTGTATTTCCAAACGTTTTCTTCATTTCTGCAGTTAGCAAGAGTTTCCATGGTTGTTGTAGCTGTTCATCTAGCGGTTATAACATCTACAATATTTCCCTGGAAGTATTTGCAGAGGCTGTTTGTTTTATGTATTATTTTCAGCAGAACCAATCCAATTAGGAATTCAAAATCAGATATGGCATTCAATAATGCACTGCTATCCGTATATGTTTTGGAGTCTTGATCATTTACCAAATCAAGCAATGCTTTTACGATATGAGATAATTGCTCTATCACGGCTTTTACTGCTTGATATCTACAAGACAACCTTGATACACTTTGTGATTTAAGTGTCTGTGGGTGTTCTTTGTTGACCATAATGCTTTCAAAGAATGCGTGCAGTTTGGGACGTACTGGTTGTAGAAGCTCCGAATAGTTCCTAAGGCATTGCGGAGTGGTTCAGTATCTGTCATTGTATCTTGAATAGCACAATTTAAGAGGTATCCGTAGCAATGGACATAGATGGCAAGTGGAGAACACCCTTCATTCTTGATGCCTCTATGAACTCCGCTCATATTTGCACCGCCATCAAAACATTCTCCAGTAATTCTTTTAAGTTCCAGTTTCCTGTTAGAGAAATATTGTGCACATTCTAATTTTTACTTGTCACTTCTTTCTGCATGTTTTCTTCAACTATCTGTTTTAAATATGCTGTATGACAAAAAGTATCAAACATCTTCTGCATTTAACATGCAGGTACATTTTTACTCTGTTGTTGTTATTGAATGTATACTGCCTGAATTGAATGTATATATATATATATATAT
>VCCN01003439.1:2198018-2208787 GCA_006491835.1 Architeuthis dux | reverse complement strand
GAGGGTGTTCCATATATAAGTCCCTTTTTCCAGTGGTAAGAGCAATAATGTAAGCATAAACAGTCTCAGAGTTATTTCTTTGCACCAATTTTTGCCGCAGATTACGAATCTCGAGCCCCTTTCACTCTAGTACATCTCATTGTTTTTGCTACGGTCACGTTCTGTTTTCAGTTCTAGAAATAAAGGCAACGGTTAAATGAGTACCCCTCCAAATTGAAAAAAAAAATGTTTCATATAGTTTTCCTCAATTTATATTAAAAATACTATACTAATTGATTTTCTATAAAATTTACTGAATATGTCTCTGTGCAACCGCGAAATATGACCCAATCTACAATCCATTTCAAAATGACGTAAGATTCAAATTATTCTTAACTGTTTTGAATGAACTTTAATCTTTGTTTTGATCAAAGGCGATTCTTTGATAGACTGTGTAATTCAATAATCGATAGATTAGTTTCAACAAAGTATATGTACAAATACATGCAATGAAACACATGTATTTGTTTCAGACAACGTGTGTGTAGATAGACATACTTCCTCCTGGATTGACGTCGAGGCTGTTTACATTCACTTCGCAATAAAGCATAAATCCATCTCTTCTCCTTTCACTTTGGGGTAAAAATAGCAAGGCAAAATGGGCTCTCTGGCCTTGGGAGTTATCCAGTCTAGGAGAAGAACAGATCTGAATTCAAAACCAGGAGCTCGTCTCCCTAAGGCAGTCCGACGTTGTCTTAGCCTCGTTCTGGCAACTCCTGCGACGACGTATTGTCCGAAGATTATCATCATAGGCCGTCGCAGTGACACATCACTTCCCAAGAGCGATGACATCGGGCGTAGGCAGTGTAAACGACAAACACGCGCCGTGAGTAATTACTCGGGGTAGGCAGTCGGTCGACCTTTGTAAAGTAATTTGTCAATAAAAGCTTTATACACAGTAAATCTACAATAGATTCAATTTTTTTATAAACGTAAATCTACAATATATTTTAACAAATGAAACAAAAAGTTGTTAAACAAAGGATCAGTTTATATTGCAGTTTTAAATATTTCAGGGCATTACTGAAAATGATAATCTACTGAATTATACATTGCATTTAGTGTATTAAATTATAAATCTACTATTGGAAATCTTTTACTCTTTATATTTAATAATTAACCTTTATGATTTTACTCAAGGTAGGCAGTGCCTACCTTGCCTACCGGACGGCCCGTCCCTGGTCAACGGCCATCTTCAAACTGAGGTGCTGAACCCTAGTGTGTGGGCACACTCAGCTAATGAAGGATCACCGACAGAATAACCCCACGCCAACTGACAGGCCAATTGTAGCGAGTACAGCATTATCCTTAGTCAAAACTACGATGTTGCGCACTGCCAAGAATAGATATCTGTGTGATAGGACGTCGAGGTCTTCATCCTTCGGGAGTGAGAAAAGTATGATGATGATGAAGATGATGATGACGGTGATGATGATGATTTAGATAGTTGTATGCTTTTGTATGGGCGTTGGTGAGCCTATAATCATGAAGCCGTCCGGGATGTAAAACTATATTCTTTTAAAATGAATATTCAAGCGAGTGCATCCGCACATTCATGTGTACCAAGTGTGGAACTTGCTTTTCCTTTGATCAAACGCAAACATGAAAGTGAACACTGAATCCATCCAAAAAAAACATCAGACGCGTATATTAGATTAAAACAAATGGGATGCACTTTGTAGGGCCTGCATTTCCCTTCACACATCCGCTTCCTCCCCCAAACAGAGTTTTATTTGCCGACTGTGATCGTCTATAAAGAAAGCCCCACCCTATTCTTTAACCACGTGGAATTTTGATTGCATGGAATGTAACGTTGGCTTTTATTATTGTCTAGATGGGAAACATAAATCTCCATAATATTTTTCAGAATAGATCGAAAAATTCTTCTTCTTCTTCTTCTTCTTCTTCTTCTTCTTCTTCTTCTTCTTCTTTCCATGATTGTCCATACTGTTCTAGCCTCTCTTCCTTTATTTCTCCATTTCAACAACTTTTCCTTCTTTCTTTTTCATTCTCATTCACACCTGTCAATGTTCTTTCCCCACCTCTTCCCCCGCTTTCCTTCTTCTTCATTTTCTTCTTGACATTCTTTCCTCTTTTTAATTCATTTCTTTCCGGAAATTTATTCGGAACAAGTTCTTCCTTCCTTTCTTTTTTTTCTTTGTTTTCTTCCTCGTCCTTCTTCTGCTTCTTTCCCTTTTTCTTGTGCTTCTTTCTTGTCTGGTGGTTATGCCTAGAGATTGAGAGACATCAAGTTTCCTCAAATCTCCCATACCTTTCTCATTAACATCGCAGACTCCAGCAATGCTGTGGTCTGGTAATGCTCAACTACTCCTCGAATTTGTAATCCACCCGTCTTGACTCACAACCTTAATCCACACTATTTGAAGCTCCCGGGTGAGATCCGGGTATTTCCCCATTTTTTCACTTTCTTTCAGTCGCACCATGTGGTTCGCTGGCGCAGTCACATCCACGAGGTCCATCAATTAATATTAGTTGTTAGCGGACAGGTTTTGAAGAAAACCAAAAGAACGGTAAATCTTCTCGACTATTATTATTTGAATTTTCACACCTGTAGCATCTGGTGGCTCGCGCTGGAGTTCAAATGGCAACATGTCTCCTCAATACTCCAGCACTTTACTCAGTATTCTTACTGATTTCAGTAATGACGTCGTCTGGATTACTTCAACTCGGATTCTAATTCTTGCAAAACTCTCCCGAACGGATGGATAAAATCACATCTGTCATATTCCACCATTTTTTCCAGTTCTCTTGCAAGGTCAAGACTTTTCATCTTTTCATTCTGTGGTTCACTCGAATGATGACACCCACTATCTGACATATTTTCTGTGTTTTGCGATGGGTTCTCCTTTAATAAGGGGTAGACGTCGGGTACTTTCACTAATACTGTGACGTCAACACCTACCACTTCTTATTCGGGGAAGTGAGAGTGAAGCCGTTCGTGAGCGACACAAGAGTGAACTGGAGTTACGGTGCAAGTAACCAGAAGTTCTTTGTTACTTTCTGTGTCAACAAGGACATATATACAACATTCGGCCAACCAGAATTACGCCGATAAAGGCGACAAGGAAAACAGCAGATATAACCCTTCGTTTACGATTAGATCTGCTCTTCTGACATGAATTGGGTAATCCTTTTGCATTTAAACTTTTCTAGTTTCGTTCTAATACTCTTGTTCCGTGGTGCTATTAATAGGGATCCAGTTTTCCTCTTCAAGTGTCCTTTACACAACTATGCCCAGGCCATTCTTTCTGTAATTCCTTTGGAATTGTTTTTCTCTTGTTTTTGCATTTTCTGATCCAACATGAATCCTTTTGTCAGCTCTGTTGCACTTTCTGGCGGTTGTGATCAGGCCCTCCGAGAGAAAATTTATAAGGCGGTGCAAAGCTGCTTTCGCCCCCCTTCATCACACACAAACACACACACACACACACACACACACTGCGAAAACATCCTCGTCCTTTAGTCATCCAATTTTCATTTGCTATAACCCTTTTAGCATGCCATACTACATTCGCTCGTCGATAAAGGATAGAGTAACCCTATTTCATTAATGGACATAACGTACAGACTTTACAACCGAAGTTTAACTCTCGCGCTCCTTTAATTCTCTCGGGTCCCCTTAAATTTTCTCGGCCCCCTTTAGCCCCCGGGCCCCGGTGCGATACACCAGCTGCACACCCATCAGAGTCGGCAAAATCTTCAATTCAGATGAGTCTTCTTCTTCTCTCTTTTCTTGATCTTTGGTTTTCTGACCAGGCATTTGTGTGTTTGTCAGTTTTATTGCACTTTCTGGCTGGCATGATTATTGCCAAACCCCAAGACAATGTCAGGAGTTGACTTTACTTTTCTACCGTAACAAGAAAAAGAACAACAATCCTCACCAAGATTTGGGGTGTAAACCGATATGTAAAATCCAAGACAGTCTACCGGGATTTGAACTCACGACTGCAAGGCTGGCGCCTTAGTAACTAAATTGACAAGCCTTAGGCATTAATGAAAGTGTATCATATTTAATATATATACAATGCAAATGTTGCATTGGTCATCTTCAGTCGGAATAGAAGTAGGAGTAGGAGTGGAGTTTGACCCTGCAGCAGCCAGTCTTGTCCTCTCTATACTCTGCCAGGTGTAATCCACTATGATTTCTCAATTACCATAAACATCATTGACCACATCTATAAAACGCTATGTGCATCCACATATATATTCTTTATGTGTGTAACACTTTTCAATGAGCACACAGATACAACGCGCTGATCCTTGGTGTAATCCACTATGATTGCTCAATTACCATAAACATCATTGACCACATTATCCACATACATAAAACGCTATGTGGATCCAAGTATATATCTTTTCTGTGTGTAACACTTTTCAATGGGCGAATAAATACAACGCGCCAATCCTAGGGAGCAGTTCCGGAGATCGACAATTTGAATCTAGGCAGAGCGCACAGATACTCAGATCCTAGACAGGAGTGCTGATCCATACGTAAATAATCCTGTCATTTTTTACGGGTACTATGCTAGTACAAACAGGAAATATACCTTTGAGGGTCTCTGGTTTGGTATTTTCACCGGATATAATTATGGAGATATTAACGAAATAGTTCAGTCCCTGCACAGGGATCAAACCCTGGAATGTGTTCTTTTTTTTTTCTTTCTTTCTTTTGTTTTCATATTTTTATCAATGTTATTGTTGTAATTATTCGCTATTACCATTCTAGCGATCCCCGCTTGACAACACAGTATCTCCTGAAACTACGTCACAATTATCGACTTACAAGTTCCAAGTTCTTTCCTGTCATTTCTTCCACAGGAACTTGACAGCACAAGGAACGTAGTGACCGCTTTTGGGTTATAAATGCCAATAGAGAATGACATTCGCGAAATGTCAAAGGCTGCCGAAACGGAAATAATTCCCACAGAGGACAGGCATGACAACTAAGACAAAGAGAGTGTATTAGAAACCGTCAACCAAAACTGTCACCAAACTGTCAACATAGGTTTCTTCAGTTTTCAAGTTGGTCCGGCTGACTGGCTGTCTATGTATCACATTAACCCACTCTGAAGAGATTTTGTGGAAACGAATCTAATTCACGTGGTATCAGCAATTGAAGCTTCATAATTAGAAACCGTCAACCAAAAATGTCAACATCGGTTTCTTCAGTTTTTAAGTTGGTCTGGCTGGCTATATATGTATCACGCGTACAGGCCGCACCAATGGAGCTAGAGGACTGAAAATTTAAACATCTAGAAAAAACTGTTTTTGTTTTTGAAATCCCCCCCACTAGTCTTTTTAGGGGGGGGGGTGTCAATTTGCAATGTAAATTTTTGTTAAAATGATCCCTTAGTTTGTGTCCAGCAGCATTCAAGCTTGTTTTTTTTTAATGATCACTGCCCAGCAAAATCTGAGAGAAGTAACTTATTCATTGATCACCCCTTTTTCTAATTTTTTAATTGATCACCCCCTACACGACATGCTGCCAAAAAACATTGGTCACGTGACGGTTTCTATTGAGTGATTAAACAGACGTAAGGGCCAAGCACGAATCCAAGTGAATTCAACTGAATCCAGTTTATGCTCTAGATTTGTTCTTAGAGAAATAAAAGCTATTGAACTTAATGAAGACTTTTTTCAAACCATTATGAAATAAAACAAAAGCCATAATTCATCAATTTAAATATCTACGTATTAAATAAACAGTGTGATTTATTTTGTGTTTCTCTGGCCGTAACCATGGACTCTTCCACTTAAAGTTAACAATTGTGCTGATAAAAATATCTCCTACCCAACATTTGAAACAATGGACACTTCTACTGAAACGTGTTCAGTAGTTTCTTTTCTAAAAACATGTTGTTAAGAATTACAATGAAATGTCCTGAGTGCCCGTATGGCTTTATGACAGAATATCTATACCTATAAACCCCATGGTTTGTGGCTTTGTAATGCTGATTTTGGTCACACTAAATATATGTTCATATATAAGTGTGTAGACCAGATATAACTTTGATATATTTCATACATAGCCCCAACATGTGTTTGAATACGATGGTTTTAAAGAAAACGAAGATTCACGTACTTAAAACGGATTTTAGACTCTTTTATAAATCTCTGTACATGAAGTGATGGATCAATAAAGTGAAGGATCGGTTTTCTATTGGTATATAGTGGCAAACTGACCCCCCATGATTAATACATCCATATCTATTGCTTCAAGTAACAAGTATGTAGATCAGATACAAATTTCATATTTTGTATACAAAACCAAAAATTATGTCTGAATAAAATGGTACGAAAAGAAAAATTATTTTCACCTTTTTATAATTAACGCCATTAAATCTTCATCAACCAGGATTTCTTCACAACGCCATAGCTCATTTCAGTCAAACACTTCATTATGTACTGACCGTTCCGTTCAATTCAGAACGTTGGAGTTAAATCATTTACATACATTTTAAAATATTTTAGCCTACTTAAAGCAGGTTTTCGACTTCTTTAAGGGTCTGTATACTTGAAATGGGGGTCAATATGATGGGGTATCAGTTTTCTATTCTTACCAAGTAATAAACTGAACCCTCCAATATTTAATGAAGTATTGATATATATATATATATATAGAGAGAGAGAGAGGGAGAGAGAGAGAGAGAGAGAGATAGAGTGGACGAATATTCGTCCACAATATTCGCTCTACTAACGTATTTAGCCACCTCCGGTTGGAAACAGAGGTCTAACTTAAAAAATTATGCAGAAAAACTGACGCATAATTGGAAATGAGTATATATATAAAAATAATCTAGTTATATATATTGTCAAATCCACATACAGCGCTGTTTCGTCGTCTTACGACTCATCAGTGTGGCTACTGACTATAAGTGCCTTGGTGCCCCGAACGAGGCTTGAAACCGGACCTCTGGGCCAGCAGTCCGACGTCCTACCAGCGGGTTGTAGATCATTTTTTAGGCATATAAACTCATATGTCTTTCTGTTTACAAGAGCGCTCAATTCAGATTACTCAGAAGAGCTAAGATGTAAACAGGTAATTCACTACGATAGTGCTCTACCTCTAAATTGAGGGGGCGTATCATAGCCATTGTTTTTGTCTTTGCAATGCTCAAAACATATCACACTGTTTGTTGCTTATATTTGTTGAGAAAATCTTTATTTTTACTAGAAATGTAGTGAAAAATACATTTCCTTTTAACGTGTGTCTGTTACCTGTAAAATCACTTCAATTGTAAAGTGAGTGTTAAGTCAATTTTACTTACCCATAAGTGATGAAAGCCCACATAAACGTACGTGCTTCTATAGGACAGCTAAATATGGATGACTAACAAAGAGAAAACCTGCGATTATCCATAATGTATAAGTATATTCCCAGTATTAAAAAAACGTCATATGACGGGTAATATTCTAGTACTCATATAATGAACAGTGTGCTTTTCTTGGTTCTCTGTCCGTAAGCATGGATTCGTGGATTACTTGAAGGTACACAGGTTTGTTGATAGAAATGCCTCCCGCCCATCATTTAAAATTATAGACTCTTACAGTGAAACGAATTCAGTATTTTCTTCCTAAAGAATCATCTCATAGAAATTCAAATATATCCTTATTGTTTTTAACTGGGATTAACGCGTAGATGATATGAAAAACGTCATATAGCAATGATCAGCCAGGTAATCTTGCTGGCCGGTGTTAGCTGGTTCGATGTTATTGGATCTCTCACTATTGATGGTCTGACATCAAACTACCGTGTTGATAAATAATATGGAGAAAAAACGGACCAGGACACACATCGTATAGCAATGGCCAGCAAGCTAATCTTACTGGCCGTTATTAGTGGGTTCGATCCTAATTGGATCTCCCTCAATTGGTGGTCTGATGCCAAACTATGCTAAGTTAATATACTTATATTATGAACAGTGTAATTTTTTTGTTTCTCTGACCGTAACAATGGACTCTTCTATTTAAAGATAACATCTTTCACCAACCATTTGAAACTATGTACTCTTCCACTGAAACGAATTCAGTATTTTTTTTTCGTAAAAAAAACATCTCATAGAAATTCAAATATATCCATGATTTTTAAAATATATTTTTTCTTATTTAATAAGTTTCAAATGCTCAATGTTTATGTTAAAAAAATAATGATCAGTTTTCAATAAAATGAAATGAAAAGTCAGAGAACGCTCAAAAATTAATGGTAATTTTGTCATCGCTTTACACCATTCGGATAGATGTACTAATGTAGGTATTTCCTAAAAGCGAAATGGCATAAAGTGAACTTTCGAAAAGCGGGGTATATCTTTATCTACATACACATCTGATAAGGACACAGACTGCAGATGTTTAGCAGGTTATTCTCGCAAGCCAGTGATAGTGGGTTCAATTCTCACTTAGAGCCCCGTTTGTGTGGTCCATTGCCAGACTGAACTAAATTAGTAAACAGGTATGGTTAATCACTCAAAAGAAACCGTCTCATGACCAACGTCTTTTGGCAGCATGTCGTGTTGTGGTGATCAATTAAAGAAAATGATACTAAAAAAAGTCCGAATTTTCAAAAAACAAGCCTGAACGCTGCAGGACACAAACTAAGGGAGCAATTTAGCATACACTTACATTGTAAGTTGAACTCCCCACTAACGGTTTTTTGTAGACATAATAAGGAGTAAATGTTTAAATGTTCATCCCTGTAAGCTTGTATGCGCGACACATACATAGCCATCCAGACCCACTTGAAAACTGAAGAACCTATGTTGACAGTTTTGGTGACAGTTCTGGTTGACGGTTTCTAATATATGGTTGAAATCAATCACACATCCTTACGCCCCACTACAAATACACAATAAATAATATTAAGCCTACTGGGTGGCTGAGATAGTCGCATTTGTTCCATCTGGTGCCTGTGACCAGTGTTCGATCCTAGATAAAAGATCTTCTTATTCTCTAGTAGTTAATGGATTAGTTTTATTGTAAAATTTGCCATACTTGCATGGTATTAATACGTATATCATGAATCACATCTATATTATAATGATCTGATTTCTGTATGTTTGTATGTTCGATATACGATACAGCAAAAAAACGGCACTTCGTAGCGAGATTTTTAGCAGCGCAATACTGTTAAAATGATCTAACTTGGAGAATAAAGCAATTTCCAATCCAATTTGCAACCTAATAATAATAGTGTGCGGGCTTCGTTCGCGCTTACCCCGATGATCTATATCATAATCATTCGGTTTCTCAATGGAGATAACCCCAGGTATATTAAATGCGACTTATAGGGCAGTTTCCCTTATTCATTTATGTATTTATTTATTTGCAAATAATTATAATATAAATTATATAAATACGAAGTGACTTGACACCGAAAATGGCCTTTAAGCAAGGTGAGCTAAAATCAGACTAAAAAAGAAGTTGGTAAATCAAAAGATTCTCCCGCAAAGATTTCTGGTTATCATATTACTTTTAGCGTCTTATATTCTTATTATTAGTCAAGGGAGATAATTTTCATGTATCTAAGGGAGGTAATCTTCAAATTCTGCTTGAAATTAAATTAAAATTAAATTACATTTAATTATGGGTTAGGGTTAGGGTTAGTGTTAGTGTTATTCGTTCTTATAAATTATTGATTTAAATTCATTCCAATAAATTATTGATTTAAATTCGTTCCAATAAATTCTTTTAATTTTGTGTTTAATTTTTGTTTGTTCCAATAATATACATTACCAAGGGAGGTAATCTTCATTCTTTTATAATAATCTTTATTACCTCCGTCAAAGGAGGTAATAAAGATTATTTGATAAGAATATAAGACGCTGAAAGTAATGATTACCGAATTTCTTACCTGTATATTCATTATATACCCTCCTCCACTGTACGTATTATAGATGCCGACGGTCGGTAATCCACTGATCTGACTTGCTGGTGTGTAACTCCAGGCCACAAGAGTCTCGTTGTACACCATTTCAAATCCACAGTTGAAGGTTTTATTCCATCGTAAACAATGGGAACTTTTTTCCTCCTCACTGAAGCTATAAGCCGGATAACAATCACTTATTCCTGTGAAACGGTAAGTACTGCAAATTTCTGTATGTTAAAAAAGAAAGAAGAACAAATTAGATAATCTCTAATATTAAAAGGATTCAACTATATTTTACAGTAATGACATTTTTCATTAGGTTTTTAAACTTAACTGGACAACCCTCTGACCAATTGGGCCACTAATCAGCGTGAGCGCAAATGTAGACCGCACATTATTATTTTTTAATTGCAGGATTTCTTTTGCATTTTAGGGGTTCCTTAATTCAATACCTCTGGCTACAATGAACGGGTTAGGCTACTTAAAGGTCACAAACAGATAAACAGAATTAGAATGTTAGTATTATATATCTATCTGTACAGTTATCTACAATACCAGTACCCCTGCAAGTGTTTGAAGTTCGGTGGTGTACGAGGTTGTAATGTTTATATGTATGTATCTATATTTATATATGTATGTTTTAAAATGAATAAACACGCCGAGAATTTACCCAACAGTCCTCGTTTTACGAGCCCCGTTTCCGGTCACGAAAACGGGAGCCCGGAAGTGGGAGTTGGGAAGATCTCTCTGGTCAGAAAATAATAATTATTAGCTTTTACCGGTTTCGACTTGCGTTTTTACAATTAGTTGGGAATCTATCGGCGCCGAGCAGATATAGGTTCCCAAC
>VCCN01003439.1:2177838-2192456 GCA_006491835.1 Architeuthis dux | reverse complement strand
ACACGTCCCTCCTCGCTGTCGCAAACAGTCTTTTGCAACATGATTCGGCTCACGGCATCACCACATCGCGCACCGGTCGCGCAGCCGCTACGACCTGCCCCACTGCTCCTGTTTCATCTTTCAATACCGCCCTGGCTCGGGCCAATAGTTGGTCGATGTTCATGGTATCCATGCGCGAAGAAGCTGTTTAACATGATCAGGAAGTCCTGCCACGAAGTCGCAAGCCAATCCTCGTTCAGGCATTCCGCCAAATAACACCGAAAGTTTGTGTAACTCCGCTAGGAAAACGTCAACTGATTCACTGTCAACAAACTGCTCATTCGCCGCGAATGAATCGGTTGCAAAAGCTGTGTAGAGTGCCTCCTTTATGCGTGTACGTCATTCCTGTCCTTCTCTCTAAGCTGCTGGTAAACAGCAAATGCCCCGCCTGCCAGACGAAGTGGAAGCACTCGCTCGACATTCGTAACCCCACACAAGTTGCACACCAACTCGGCTTTATCGATTCAACAGTGGATTGGTTAATATCTGATCCATCGAATTCCGGTATGAGTTTCAGATCAAACTTGTTATCCGCCATGCCCGTCGAGTAGCCGAAATAGCGTGTAGCAAGTCTTTTAGTAGTAAGGGCTCGTCGTCCCCAAGAAAAACTATAAAATACACGAGGACCTATAAGTATGCGGTAACGAAAAGAGACAAATTACAGCAAAAAATACATACATGTTTCTGCTTTGTTCTGCAACCAGATACTACATTCCAGAACAAAGCAGACACCCGAGGAAGGCTGGAGGACACATGATGAAAGAAATGTTGTAAAAAAGATTTTAAAAAACAAAGACGAGGAAAAGATCAAGTGTGTACAGGAAAGTCTGGTACCGCACGCAATGTACGTTCCAGGTAAAGAGCGTGTGATACAGGGGAATGCGTGAATATAGCCTGGAACATTTTCTTACTATCATTTAGAGATGCTAATCTTTTTATGTAACTGAAATAATGTTATGCGCTATTAAATTTCATCTCAATGTTGGTGTTATAACCCGCTAGACAACAGGAGTAGCTTGTCCTATTTTTAGATCCCGTCCCCTTGTCTAGACAATTGATCTCCTGCCAAGGTCAACGTCGGTGATTTGCCGCGCTTTTCGGTGAGTCCAGTCAGTTCGAGTAACTCCACGGCCAAGACTGGTCGTGACTATATCGTTTCCTAAACTATTGCCATGTCTGGAAGATGAGCTATTTCTTCTAAAGGACTAACTACACTCCCATCCTATTTCCCTCCTGTTTTCTCGTTGACTAACAAACACTAATGCTTCTAACCAACACTAATCATAACAAGAAACAGACGACTGAAACGAACGAACAAACCTGCAAGTATTCCTACACAAGAAAAACAGATAGGTTTGTCTTTCTTATATTTTTTGACTTGACTTCTTGACTTCCTCGAAGTTCTAGTTATTACAGTTGGCAAAAATGTTAAACATTTCGGGCGAATTAAACACATGGGCAAATACAAATTTGCTGTCTAGAAACATGTTCATAAACTTAAGTTATGTAAACAGTAACCAAAAAGTATTGAAAGGTATCAAAACTTTACAAGTATTTTAGTGAAATAATTAGATTTGACAGAATATAAGTTTTATTATTGGTCCATTGTATTCGTCATGTAGATACCTATAGTAAGGAGAAACGGTGTTGCTTACTGGAGTGAATTAGGAAGTTAAGATACTGTCTCGCTAAGTAAAGCACAGACTGCGTTCCGTACTAAGCACCAGCGTGCAGTAGCCAATATCAGAACAAAATGTTGGCCTGTACTACTAATCGTGTGTGCTAGTATGGCATGCGGTACCAATCTTTCCTGTATTCATTTTTGGAGGAAAGCTTTTTTTAATTTATTTATTTATTAAATAAAAATGCCTCTTTGGGCATCTCCGAATTCAATTTACATTTTAAAAAATACTTATTCAACCTTAAAATAAAGATTTAATACAAATAAAATAAAACACACATTAATTCTAGTAATAAAAATGTATGAAACTTAATAAAAGAATTACAAGCTTATCAGTAGAGAGAAATATTTACGAGGCACTTATTTTTCCTAAATTCTTCTATATATATCTCCTCATCTGATAACTCCCAAAATTGACCTTGATGCTCTAAATCAGCCATGTGCAAACTACGGCCCGTGAGCCGCATGCGGCCCTTTTGACCTTCTGAATGGCACGCATAATTCCATGAGGAAATAACGTTTTATAAAGAATTTCATCTAAGAAAAAGGGAACCTTTTTTGAAGAAATGAGAACATTCCAGGATAAGTGGACAGATCATTACTCCTTTGTTGAAGTAAAAAACAGACCAATGTGTCTAATATATTCCGAATCCCATTCCGCATTTAAAGAATTTAACGTTAAGCGTCATTACACAACTAAACATTCCGGGTATGATACATTTAAAGGAGATATCAGAGAGCTTAACATTGAAACACAAAAAAACCAGATCGGTAGCCTAAATATGCTTTTTTTCTAAAAGACAAACAGAGCTCAGTGAAATGGTGCATGAAAGCTATGTTGTTAGCAAAAAAGTTCCTAACATTCTAAAAATTATTCTGACGGTGAATGTGTGGCCGGTTTATGATTAGTAATATCGCATGCGGCCCGCTGCTCGAAAAGGGTTGCCCATGCCTGCTCTAAATGTATCTAAATTATTTTTAAAATTATTTATACTAGTACTATTTTTTTACATAAGATGGTAAACTATTCCAGTATTTCAAAATTCTTTGGGAGAGAAGATCAATTTGTTTTTGCGACTTTGTTTTTACAATGGACCTAGCTACTTTAAAAGCTCAAACATTTAGATTAATTTAAGTATTACCTTAGAAAATTTGAAAGCGCTTCTAGGTGGATCAAAAGACTTTTTTAAATGGTCTTTGTATAGAAAAGCGTGTGGATTTCGGTTTGCGAAGGCAAGGCTGGTTGATGACCACAGAAGAAGGGCGTACATGACAAAGTTTAACAAAATGCTTTTCATCCAAATTTCGTGCTCCACTTGCTTCCATCTTTTTAGACGTTCTCGTCTTCCCATTGGCCCGAAAATAGAAACCTTTGCCGGTGTATCTGTCAACAGAAACAAATTAAACAGGTATGGTTAGTCACTCAATAGAAACCGCCATGCGACCAATGTCTTTTGGCAACCAACATGTCATGTTGGGGGGTGATCAATTAAAAACGAAAAAAAAAAAATCAATGAATAAGTTACTTTTCTCGGCTTTTGTTGGGCAGTGATTACTAAAAAATTCTGAATTTTCAAAAGAAAAAAAAACGTGAATGCTGCCGGACACAAACTAGGGATCAATTTAGCATTAACTCACATTGCAAGTTGAACCCCCACTAAAAACCTATTCCCCCCCCCCAGGTTTTTATTTAAAAAAACAAAACAAAAAGTTTTTTCTAGACATAATAAGGAGTAGATGTTTAAATGTTCAGTACTCTATCTCATGGGTATGGCCTGTACACGTGATACATACATAGCCAGCCAGCCAGACCAACTTTAAAACTGAAAAGGCCTATGGTGACAGTTTTGGCTGACGGTTTCTAAAAATGACACTAACTTAAACTATATGCACGAACTCAATATGCATCCATGTACAGGTTCCCCCGGCTATCCGAAAGCAGAAAGAGTCTATAAAAACATTTCGTAAACCGAAATGGCGTAATATGAAGAAGGAATTACCATTAATTTAAATGTGAAACTTTTTTGACGTTCCCAGACCCCAAAATGGTGATGTTAGGTTAGACTTAATCGTCAGATATTGAGGTCGTAGAAGGCATAGGACACTGGAGTATAGGAAGAAGAGGAAGAGGCTGCATGCTGACTCTATAACGGCTCACTATTTTCGCTTTCCGCCTTTTTTCGTAAAAACGAGAAAGTGGTGTAAAGCGATGTTTCGAAAAGCGGGGGGAACCTGCATACAGTTATCGTGGTAATATTTTTTCTACGTGAGTTATAATCTTGGATATTATGTAAACTAATTAAATACAGTTTTCAGGAATGTCAAAAGTAACCATAATTTATCATACAGTCGATTATTATCAATTAATCTTTATCTACAATCTGTTAATACTCGAGTGAATTAATCAAATATCGTCGATTTATCATTCATTTAACCACAATACAAAGCCTAAATAAAGAGGAGGCAGATATCAGATTATCAGCAGCAGTTTCGGTTACGTCCTTACATAAACTCCATTAGTAAGAGGATTAGCATAGCACATTTCTTTCTTCCGTTCTTTCTATTCCTTCTCTCCCTCTTCTTTCTTTCCTCCCACTCTTCACTTTCTTCTTTTCCCCCATTTGCTCACTTCTCTTCATTTTTACCTCTCTCTTTTCGATTGCTTTCATCCCCATTTTATTCTCTCCTGCCTCTTTCGCTTCTTCCCCTTCTTCTCTTTCTTTTGTTTTTATTCTTGCTTCAGCCATATTGCGTCCCAATCGAAACCCATACAAAAATAGTTGTCGTGCTTGCCCCACCGACAACATATTTTCAAGGAAGTGAAGAAATAAAGTTTATGATGAACAGACCATCTGAAAAGTGAGTTATCAAAACACATATGATAATTACCGATGTGTTTTTATTTGTTTGTTTCTTTTAATTTATGTATGTGTCTGTTTTCTGTCACGTTGAAGGAAATCGATACATAAAATTAAGTGGAACTACTCTTAGCAGCATGACGATTTACCAATAGGCCAAGGGTACATTAATGACACGCTTTTGAAATTTTAACCATTAAGTATGTTCGTCAGATTGCATACATTGAGGAAAGGGGACAATACATCAAACCAGCTAACGGCCTAGACGGGCAGAATTTAAAAAAGCAAAAACAACAAAAAAAGATAAAACTGCCGTCATTCTTTTACGACACTAGTGATATTAGAATATCTAAAATTTTAAGACCAAATGAAACAATCTAATATAAGATAATCATCTTTATAATACTAGATCATGAATCATCTTGAATCTGACACTGTGGTACGACCTCATATTCCGTTTTATAGTTGTGTCTGTTAATAGCCTTGATTGCTTTTACATTTGAATAATTGTTTTTTCATTGCGTTATTCGTGATTAAAGAACAGTTTATGCGATTGTAAGAAGAGCCGTTTCCCTAATGCTTTCGTTGCTTCATCGTGCATAATCACCGGGACGTATTGACACAAACCGTCAGGACAGTGATTACAATATTGAATACAATTATTCACAGGAATAATAGAAACCGTCAACCAAAACAGTCAACATGGGTTTCTTCAGTTTTCAAGTGAGTCTGGCTGGTTGGTTATCTTTATATGTATCGCGCATATAGCAATATACCAATGGAACTGGAGGACTGAAAACTTAAACATTTACTCCGTTTTATTTTAAAACAGTGGTTCTTAGTCTTTTTGTCTTTAGCGCCCCCTTTCAGATATTTGCACGGGTTGCCCCCCCCCTATTACAATTGCACTGGTAAATGGCCATAGATGTTCAATTAATCATACAATGAAGTTATAAGTATCTATTTATAGTTTTATAGTTTGCACTTAGAAATAGGAAATTTAAAAAGATTAGAATGATGGTTCAATTTAATTTTTAGACAATTAGGAGATAAACATCTGTTATAAACATCTGTTATAAACATCTGTTATAAACATCTGTTATACACATCTGATAGTTTGGAATAAAACTAACAGCTACGCTGAGCGTGATGAGATTTTGATAATCTATCAACACCAGGTTCAATATTTGACAGTCTTAAGTTTCTCCTTTTACTTATTTGCCAATATTCCGTTGCTCGGTTAGCAATTGCATGACTGCACCGAATCCTGAATGATGATTCTACTGCTTAAAAAGCCATCTGTTATTCCCTGTTACTTTTTCAAAAGGGTGAAGACAAGAGAGCTGTCCGAGAACATCAGAATTGCTATCATCACAAAACACATAGTATATCGGTTTCTGGCACGTTTTTTGAGTTATCACCTTTTCGGGTAGAATCTTGGCAAACAGGTTATATCTAAAAACATCCAGATTAAGAAAAAACATGTTGCCAGTTTTTTTAAGAACTTCAAGGGCGGCCACTTTGAAATTAAAAATGGCCGACTGTGAATGTACATTTCTTCTCCAATACCAGAGACATCAAAGCAACCCCATCACATTATGGATCATCCATCATGCTCAATTTTAAGTAGAGCGTTCTTTTTATCATGAGCTTCATTCTGTAAATTGCTGGTGTGCATTACCAAAAAGCTCCATTCTGGTTTTGTCTGCCAAGAAAGATTGTAGTTTGTCCAGGTAAACTTTGGCAAAGATCAATCCTTCCTTTGTATGCCTTTTTTCCATCAATGGCGTCTTCCTTAGCCTTCACCCATAAAGCACTTGTTTGGTGAGTGTGGTTACCAGAAGTTTGGATTTTAAACAGGGCAAAAAAGTCGAAATATTTCCACATTTCAATTGTAAATTGGGAGAAATAAAGAATTGAGAAACTGGAGTTGAAACAGGACAAAATAAAAAGGTGAAAAGTGTTAGTTGAAGAATTAAAATAAACAATAGAAAAACAAATTCTCTTAGCTTCAGATGTATTGTTTCGCTGGCCCTTAATGAATAAATAATAATCACATTATGATTATATCCGTTTAAAACCTTTGTTTTCTTAGAGTTTTGAATGTGACGTCCATTTTCTTTGATTTTCAAAATATTACTAAGATAATATTCGCTAAATAAAATATGAATTATATAATATGTATTTTATATATTCATTTTTTATATACCATACATTATTATTGAAGCAAATGGGATTTCTACTAAATATTAGTCAAAAACTGGTAAATTATTAGGAGGGAGTGTAGTTTTGAACCAGAAAGTTTACGTAGGAATGTTGGGAACTTCTAGCTGTAAGAAGTAAAAAGCTTTTCCTATTTGAGAAAAATGTATGAATAACATACAATTTTGCATGTTTTCCTCAGAGCACAGAAAGTTTACAACGCAGGTGTTTATCCGTTGTGCATACTTATACATTTTGAAATAGAAAAATCTCACAGTTCACAGTTCAGGCCACCATTATTGGCCCCGTTGAATTTTTGGTATAATCTGTACATCTTCAGAAATATATGAAATGTGCTAATTTTGTATCATCGGAATATTTTAATAGGAAGTCCAAAGTAATTTAGCAAAAAAACAATGTTTGTCAACTTACATGTAGTAATTTCCAAAAAGAAATAGAATATATGACCTGGACAGTAATAAAGGCAGTCTTCTTTGTTGCACAACCTTTGGCAATGATGAATGCTTCCAAATATTTCATGTGGTCATCATGCTTTTTGCACCTATCAGCTGGTAGTCTCAGCTCTCAACGAAAGAGTTTCAATTGGATTAATGAGATCAGGACTCATTGCTGGCCAGTTTAAAACTGTCTATTTTCCCACCTTTTCAACCATTATTGTGTGTGTATACCAACATTAAGGACCACCTCCACCTCCGTGGGATTTTACAATTAAAATCCCACAGATCAAGAACCAAGAACCATGAAATTATACGGATATTATAGTGGTTGGTGTGGCTAGCTGTACAACAAGTGTTAAAGTCTGAAGTTGAGTGAAAAACAATTCGTTTCTAATTGCAATTGTAATATAGGTGTCTGCAGCCCGTGCTGAAAAGGGATGCTAGAGAAGAAAAGGTATTAACTGCAGATGTATCGTTTCGCCGGCCCTGAATGAATAAACAATAATCACATTATGATTATATCTGTTTAAAACCTTTGTTTTCTTAGAGCTTTGAATGTGACGTCCATTTTACTAAGATAATACTCATTTCTTTTAGACATTTTTATCTAAATGTTTAAAATACGTCGAAAACGTAAATACTGTATATAGACAAAAAGGCACACAAATGTGGATATAAAATGCTGTGACTTGGCCAAATCAATATTCAAAGATTTTTTAGATGATTATCTTTTTGGGGGGCGGTGAATGATGTATCCATTCAGAAATTAAAATAAGTAAAAATTTTCGGA
Source organism: Architeuthis dux (assembly GCA_006491835.1). Lineage (NCBI taxonomy): Eukaryota > Metazoa > Mollusca > Cephalopoda > Oegopsida > Architeuthidae > Architeuthis > Architeuthis dux. The sequence continues at coordinate 2,184,428 of VCCN01003439.1, read as the reverse complement.
AAAATTCTATGTATTGAGATGAAAAGATTTAAAACTCGGAAGACGCACAGAAAACAGTATAAATAAAAATGTTCGAAAGAAATTCTTAGGATCTTCCAGAAGATCACAAAACTTACTTTTGCTGCGAATAGGAAAAATATACATATCTGAGTAAATTAAGTCTTTTACCCTTCATGTTTCATTGACCCTTCATTGACCCTTCTAGTTTCATTCACCCCCAAAATAATTTCATTCACTCTTGGCTGAATCATTCACCAGTTTAAGAAACACTGGTTTGGGACCAGAAGATGTACCTTTTTCCTTGTAAAGAATGTTGTATATTTCCTTCAAAATACTCATGTGGTCTAAGTAAGTGAGTTTAAGATCTTGCTTTCCTTTTCTCAAAATGGCGACCATAAAAGCAATCAGGACGATCTGAAAGAGAGAAAGAAAATAAAAACGAATTTTAAGAGGCCTAAACTGAAATTAGTTTCAAATTCAAATTAATTTTTTAAGTTATACATCTTCAACAGAAGGAGCCAAAGGAATATCAGAGGTATATATATATATGATGATAGGAAAAGACAAAGTGGAGACTCAAAGTTATTTGAAATAATTATTTATTACCTAACATGTTTCAGCAAAAATCTGGCCGTTATCAAAGGTATCTGGAGAAACGGTGTGGACGTCCTGTGTGTGCATGTGTGTGTATGAGAGAGAGACAGAGACAGAAAGACAGAGATAGAGACAGCGGTATCCACCAGATAACTTTGACGTAAAGAAATAAAGTGAATCTCTAAGCGCCATTATATTCCATTGGTTGTGTCAGCCAATAACCTATCGATGTAATCTTTGCGCATATGTGTGGTTGGTGGTTACAGTGCAAAACGTGTTTTCCATGAGGAATTTCATCTTATTCCTCTTCTTTTCGGTTTTCATTTCCAGACTGACTAAATCATCTCTTTTACTTTTGAAAGGCAGGCGTGGCCTAACGGTTAACGACACCTGAGAATGGAATCGGCGAACCGAGTTCAAACTCCGGCTGGGACAGTTTGCGTTCACTACTGCCTTTGGGGAAGGCATGAATCCACTTCTACCTACAAGCTATGGGTAAATAGCAGGGCAGTTGGAGCAAGGCAGTCCATCTTGGGCGTCGGGTTAGCAACCAAGTTTCGTCAAAACCCATAATTGCTGCAGAAGCAATGAATGGGTGTCCATGGATTGTTCGAAAAAATTGGAGACAAATTCATTGCCGCATGTGTCACACGACTGAGTATGGGTCTGAGTGGCAGGAGGCGACATTGCAGTAGTTGTCTTCATTCAACTAACCAACATTAACCTAGACTGTGGAGATGGTAAACGCCTGGACGGGATAACTGTTTTCCCATTCTCACCCAGCAAACCACTAATTTAGGATGCCCCTAATGATTCCTTCGCAAACGGCAACGTCGGCCATTGAACCAGGTATCATCGCCCGACGGACCAAGATTGCCAAATATCGCTCACTGACCGATAGGTACAAGTGTTTCTCTACAAAACTGTGCATCTTGAGTGTCAATATCTTAAATAGTTTTGCTTTAATACACTTCTGAAACTGTCTATTTCTTTTGTAAACGCCCTGTGCTATGCAAGAAATTACAAAGATAATTATAGGATGAGTTTATGAGGAGGATTTGGAAACGTGAAAGTGTGAGCAGCTGGTGATAACCAAATTTGATAAAGTACTGAGACAGAAGATATCTGGTGATGGAACTGAGATTTGGATTCATACATATCCCAAGGGAATCTGTGGTAAGCGGCTAGAGTGAACTTAAGCTCCCTCAGCCGAAATTCGAATTAGGTCTGCTGAGTTTGTTTGCCGTGCTGATAACGGTTACGCTACGCCACACTTTCCCAGGAACGCCAGTAAAATAATGTCAGCCCAAGGATTGTGTAAGCGATATGCGAAGTAATTTAGAAATATTTTTAAATGACGAAATCATAAAGGGCTCTTACCTTTATAGGGTCAACAAGAAACAACGATTCACAGCTAGAAAGTAAAAAGGTTGTCATCCATTCCTCGGATTTGGTCGTACCCCACTGCATGCTATACAGTATAACGAAGAAACTGGAAGCCAATATAGCCAAAAAGGCTAGCAGCCAACCAATGTAAACACAACAGTGAGGTAGAAATCCATTGCCAGAAAACTCTGAAGGGTCACGCCATGTGGTTTCAAGCTGATTTTTATCATCCGAGGGCCTATACTTTGGCGGTCTGGAGTTCTTGAAAAATATCAACACCAGAAAAGTCGGTGGTAAGGTAATTGCAATGCTCTGCAAGGAAATAGCGATTTGGGACAAGCTAAATCGTAGGGGGCCAAGGGTAAACTGGTTCGGTTTTAGAAGGTTGTCTGCAGAACGGTAAAACATCGCATTGGCTATCATTGTCAGGTAGAGAACGAGAGCGCAACAAGTTACCCGTCGTGCGCGTGTGAACTGGCCGTAACAGGGTCGCACGTAGGACGAGAACCACAAATGCCCATCGGTCATTGATTCGTGAATGTTATCTTTGAAGCGAGACGAAAAGGTCATTTCATCTTGGAGTCTGTTGCAGGGGAGTAGATAAACTGGTCGGCCATTTGCATCAGTTGTCAGCCACGCGTTGCATCTGAATACGAACCTAAAAAAAGAGAGAAAATAAAGATTTGTTAGATAAAAAGAAAAAGCACAGCCGTCTCTTTTAGAAAATAATTTTGGGCCTGTCTCATGGCCGAGGCAGTTGCGTATTTCCCATCGGCTCTATTGGTCTGTATTGGTGCTCGAGCAAAAATCAAGATTTCGAATGCTGATTTTCAAGGGAGGTAGCCCCTACCCATTTAGAAGACTGGAACAGTACAATCTTCCTACCCCCTTTGCTTCGCATTTGGCCTTGCACCATACCAAACTAAGCTAAATAAATATCAAGAATGTCGACCTCTGTGTATGTGTCAATACAGTGATTCTCAAATGGGAGGCACTTGGTTCTCAGGGGGAAGTGACCTAAGGGGATACATTTTAGCCAAGGCAGGAATTTCAGTCAGGGGAGAAACGTATAATGGAAAGTATAATGGTGAAACATTTCTAGATGTCAATTCAAAATGGGGAGGAAGTGAGGATCGCAAGTGGAAGAACAATTTCATCAGTATACGTGATAAGAACACCAACTACGTATAGCAAAAGCGTGAAAATTCAAAAGAGCGATACGCCGAACAAATAACGTATTATTATTCTCTCAACTGATGAATACAATGTATGAAACAAATTTGTATTGAGAATGCGTCTTATGTTTATTTATATGAGCGGAGCTATCCGAACTCTCACATAAAGACCACTATAAAAAAGATTAGTGTAGCAGAAACTTTTAGTGCCTTTTGAAAAACACGAGTTGAAACCGGTAAAGGTTAATAATAATTATTATTTTTGTCAAAACATCTATGACAAAAATAAAGATATCTATGCCATAAATCAAAAGCTTGGTTTTCCTTTTTTCACAAACTTTAACAACCCTATTGCGGATTCTACCCAACCATTTCCGAAAACTAAATTTCAAGGGGAGATGTTGATTTTATCTTACTCCTCTCAGTAATTGCAGGAACAGATCTTTAATCTTGAGTGGCTAATAAGATTCTTCATTGTATTTCCTAAACGGAACACACTATCAGCACAGTTTATCTTGATTGTAATTATTATATATTTATTCTCGCCAATACCAAATCAGGCGCGGACAAGTAAATATCTAGATAAAGAAACTTTATAAATCATCATCAGCTTTTCAACGTCCGTTGTTGGACATAGACCTTCCCCCAAGATTCGCCAGATCTCTCTATCATGGGTGTTGCGGAGCCAATACCTTCTGATTTGTCTAATTCGTCAGGCCTTATTTTTGCCGGCCACAGTTTCACATATGATCTCTGGGGATCCACGTTGTGAGTCGTGATGTACAGCGGTTGTCTGACATTCTTGCAGTATGACCAGCCCATTGCCATTTGAATTATATAATGTTTTCTATGATATCTCTGACCCCTGTTTGTTTTCTAATATACTGTGCTGTCTTGCGATCCCTCCATGTGATGTTGAGCACGATTCTCTCCTGTGCACGTTGCATGGTTCTCAATTTGAGGGCCAATCTTTTGATTAGGTTCAATGTTTCAGCTCCATGGGTGACTATCGGGGGGAGGCATTAGTTGTAGCCTCGTCTTTTTAAAATTAATGGGATCTTCTTGTTCTTGAAACTACCCAAATAATTAAAAACAAAAGATTATTTTGCTTTCCATCTAATATAAGTCTTCCGTTATATATTTTTAATTTATTGGTTCTGTGGTACATTTTTGTTATTACTTCTTTTTTATTAGATGTGTCTAACGCATCTCTATAAGACACTTTTTGGCCGGTCGGTCCCTAATATGTTAAATATCAATTTTCTCAGCCGTATCATGTTGGATATGAAACTTGATCCAGACCTTTGGGTGGACTATCCTCCTCCTTCTCCTCCTCCTCCTGCTACTACTACCAAGGATAGTGAACGCATCATTGAACTTATGGTTCTTGTTTACATAACTCTTTTGTCAATAAAAGTGCTAAAAAGCTACGGCTAAAATGTAATTGAAACAAACGGGCTGCTCCAGAGTCAAACTCTGCCCCTACTTCTTGTCCTTGCGTAATTCTACTATACATTTTGGAGGTATGTAAGAGTTGTCAGTTTTGCGAAGGTGGTAACACACCAGGATAGTGATCACTAGGCCATGAGTTCAAGTCACGGTAGGGGAATGGTGGTTTTACATATTGGTTTACTCCCCTATTTTTGGTGCGGATTGTTATTGTTCTTGTTCTTGTTACAAAGGAAAATAAAGTCAACTCTGACTTTGTCCTGAAGTTTGACAAACATGCTGGATCACGTATTACTTTCTTATTTTTGATTTTTTTAAATTTGTTTTCTTTTTCACGTATTTATCTGTAAAGATATTTTTCCCATTTGGACCCTGGATCCATCCCTGGAAATTAATCTCTGTCGAAATTGGATCTGGAGAAGAACAATTAACTATCAAAGATTAATAACAATCTCGAAAGCCATTATTTTTAAATTTTGGATCCTACCAGTCAAAGCATAGTACTCACTTTTCTTCAGTGTCAATATCCATCACTTCAATCCGATCGAGGAACCAGGAAGATGCTTCACCGATTCCAGAACCGTCAGTCCAGATCCGCAGAAAGATCAAATCACCGAGGTAGCTCGTGGTACTCAGCAAGAATTTCCGCACAGAACCGGATTTAAAACCCTGAAAGGCGAATGACAACAGACAAACAATTAAGCGGTAAAGTTAAAAGTCGACAAATCAATACAAACGAATAAGATTTTATATTACATATATATTACTAATAAATAAGACCAGTCGCTTAGGATATCATGAAGAAGAGACGTTTAGCATAGAATACAGATAAGATTTAGGATAACATAGAGACAAGATGTTTGGGATAACATAAAGACCAGTCGCTTAGGATGAAATGAAGATAAGACGTTTAGCATAGCATACAGATAAGATTTAGGATAACATAAAGACCAAATGTTTAACATAACATAAAGACAAGATGTTTAGGATAACATAGAGACAAGATGTTTAGGATAACATAAATACCAGTCGCTTAGAATAAAATGAAGATAAGACGTCTAGCATAGCACACAGAAAAGGTTTAGGATAACATAGTTGAAATGAAGATAAGACGTTTAGCATAGCATAACGATAGGATTTAGGATAACATAAAGACCAGATGTTTAACATAACATAAAGACAAGATGTTTAGGATAACACAGAGACAAGATGTTTAGGATAACACAGAGACCAGTCGCTTAGAATAAAATGAAGATAAGACGTTTAGCATAGCATACAGATAAGATTTAGGATAACATAACGTTCAGCATAGTAAAAGAATAAGACGTTTAGGTTAGCTTGAAAATAAGACGTTTAGGATAGCATGAAGATAAGACGTTTAGGATAGCACAAGGAAAAGACGCTACCCTACACGTCTTATTAAGATGTTTAGGATAGCATTAAGATAAGACATCTCTAGCACTATGCAAAACGATAATTTGTGTGTCTATAGGTCTGTCTCTCAGTATGTCTGTCTGCAATGAGCATCACGCCCAAACAAAACGTCCAAGGGGTCTGATATTTTGCATGGATATTGACTTAACCCCGGAATCAAACATAGGCGTTTTAATAGAAATTCCAACACTATCGAGTTTTTAGTGTGGGGGTTCGATTTACCATGCAAGTATTATACTAAACTGAACACATATTTCATGTCCAGTAGCAATGACGGAGTTATGAACGCTCTCTACTTTACAAGCGTTCTAACATATTTGTCTTTTTGAAGGAAAGTTGTATAACAGAGATTGTTTATATGTGAGAATGTTTATAAATGTGTGTGTGGGGGCAGGGGTGAATGAGAGAGAGAGAGAGAGAGAGAGAAAGAGAGAAAGAAAAAACCTTTGTATTTACGAGAGAGAGAGAATGTTTATATCGCTAAAAGTCATAAGCGAGCATAACTTTCTCTTTTAGGCGTAAAAAGTGAGGGGAAAATAGAGGTATCCTTTT